>JARNKU010000190.1:0-179835 GCA_031001835.1 Lepidoglyphus destructor | reverse complement strand
GGCACGCGAGCGGTGGTCGGGAATACGGATTCTCAGTCCAGGTTTCATCAAATGCAATTGATTCGGATCGGTAGCTGAACAAGCGATGGTTCTCCGTGATCGTTGAGAATTAAGAGTCGCAGGCGACTGAGAGACTTCAAGCACTATTGGCTCCGATAAATGACGATCAACTCTAACGCTCTCCTCTCGTCACACTCGACTCACACCGGCCTTGAATACAGTTAACGAACTGACAACACGTGCTATCAGACATCCAAAGCAGCCGATTGTGAACGGCTGGCGACGTCATCCAGAACGCTTTTCGATCACTCCTTTCTCAATCGCTTCTCTCCGCATCTTCATCCAAGCGAACGATCACGGAGACTTTTCTGTGCGATGGCAAACATCGCATCGAACGTTCTCTGAACGATGACTTCCGATTCCCGGCAACATGATATACCGCGATTCGAAGTGTGGAGGAATTTTGAGGTGTGCCTCAATGTCTCCTATTAGGTACTCGGAGCTTCAGTACTTCAGGAGAATACTCGGATAACCCCTGACTTGATCTGCTGACCTCATAAGATGAATGGAGATTCATTTTCTCGCCTGCACCTACAGTTCCGCGGGGTATCGCTATCAATCAAAGGTCAAATCCAAGGTGCCGCCAATCATTTGAAGCGCGCTCTTCTGGTTGTTCGGTGAATCGGCAAAGTTACGGTCTTCATCCCGTGACCTGATCGATGGACATTCTCGACATCTCGGAATCTCCGAGACTCTCTATTGCAACGTTGTAAACGGATCCCGATTTATTGTCTGAAACTCGACGGCCCAGTCGCCAATGGGGCGCTGGATTGACGCTATCAATACTTTTACGCAGCAGACAAATAGGTGATGTTTTCGACGGACATCGCGCATACGCTGAGCTGCCCTCCTGAACTGAAACAATGAGTGGAGTGGCGCTGCTCTTGATTCATCTTTCCACCGGTCTAACAAAGCCATAATCCGTTCACGTATTCGCCTATTCTGTTGCGAAGTTGTTCGATGCCATCAACGCGGAGCTGTACGTGTTTGATTCAGACTTGTCGGTTGCCAGAGCCACGGCATTCACTTTCCCCATAGCCGATCATTTTTCCATTGAAAGCTGCCTTGCCCGCTGATGTAATGCCATTCGATGACCTCGAAGGTAGCGGCTGAACACACACCGCACTCTCACTTACTTCGAATAAAACACTCTCCTCTCAACAATATCGAAAACACTACCCGGAGATTGACTATCAAGAGAGCAGCAGGTGAAGAGGATCCGCTCCGGCTGCCGTCGCGTTATATATCAGTCGACTCCGTGCGAAAGAAACGTCCAGAGCTCGGCGTGAAGATGCTTCTGTACAGTGTCGCTGCGTTGATATTCGCGACGTTCGTTGACGCATCGCCTGAAGAAGAGAAACTCCTGCAAAGTCTACTCCAGGACTACAGCTCAACTACTCGTCCGGTGCTCCATGCAAAAGACTCGCTCACCGTCAACTTGAGTTACACGCTGGTGGATGTTGAGGCGGTCGACGTCGATAGTAACGAGATCTCACTCCAGGGTTGGTTGCAGCTACAGTGGAAGGACGTTCAGCTGAAATGGGATCCTTCCCAGCACGGCGGTGTAAAGAGCCTCCATATTCCCGTTGAATCAATCTGGAAGCCCGACCTGAAAGTTTACAACGGACCGGACGCAACTATCGATCAAACACTGACGATCGTGTACAGTGATGGAGTCGTCCTCTGGGTACCGCCGATCAAAACCGATCTCAGATGTAACTTGAAGCCGTTCTGGTATCCTTTCGACGTTCAAAACTGCAGCATCATCTTCGGCAGCTGGACATACGACATTTCCATGATGGACATCCAGATCGGATCTCGACAACCCAGCGAGTTCAAGAAGAACAAAGAATGGAGGCTCCTCTCGGTTGAGCATAAGCGTTTCGAGAAGAGGTACAACTGCTGCGAGAACGCCTACCCAAATATCGAGGCCCAAATAACCATACGACGACACGGCTGCAAGAGTATGCTCAACAAAGCTCTGCCTGTCGCCACGATGGCAGTCCTCGGACTTCTCACCATGATGATCCCGGCGCCGAGAGCTGACATCCGACTGCTCATAGTGACACTGCTCATCGGTACGGCGATGATCAGCGCGGATTTCACCGATGCCCCCGATGCCGTCAACGCAATGTCGTTGTTCAACTCCCAGATGATCCTCGTCCTCGCTGGCTGCTTCGTGTGCAATTGTGCTCACCTGGCAATTCTCAGGGGCGGTTTCGATGCAAGCTTGCTCGAGAAACTCGCTGGCCTGGTTTCTCCAAACGATAAGTCGGAAAATCTCATCACAAATGTCGAGCAACGATACCATAGGACCTTGGACACATTATTCACCGTGCCGTTGACATTCCTGCTCATAGTGACGGGCACACTTTTCTGTTCGCTGCCACTTTTCTGAGTGAAATTGCCGATTGCAGCGCGTCTCGAAAGTCATCGTCCAAGTCCGTCCATCGAGGACGGCTCGGAGGAGCGAAATATATGTCGAATGAGGGTCCTATTTGGGGCAATGAATACAATGGAGGCGATGATGATATTCTACTGCGATAGGAGGGTAATAAAGACACGACCGTTGTTATTCTTCCTAAAGGCTTTTTTCTAACAGTTATCCTCGAGGTCACTCATGGGACATCCATGCGGGACAAACCAGACCACTTTACGAAGGAGTAAATGGGTATTTCCACTCCGTTGGCTCGGATTGATTTCAATATATGTAATTGATGATCGGAGTCGTTCGCGATCGATTGCTCGGTCGACCCTGAGAGTATGAAGCTCCCATTCGGCCCGCTGAGCGAAGTCACCTGAGGACGTGAGTTTTTCGAAAATGCTATACGATAGATTCAATAATGCGCAACTACTTAGTTGCGCTGATGGCAGAACTCGGGAAAAGCACCACAGATTGAATTGCAAGGCTTTCCGAGTTTCTCATTGTCAGATCACCAGCTTTGTATATAAACCCGTTATTCCTGCTCGCGACGGCTTGATGAGCTGGCTTCATATTTCAGATCGGAAACTGTTCAAAGCTAAGCTGCACTCATTGTACGACCAGCAGGGACAATCTCCCATGACGAGCTTCTTTCACATCATCGATGAATGAGGCTATCCAGATTCTCTGAAAATGGCAAGGATCGAAATGGTTCTCACGGAATCGTTGTTTCCCGCAGCAAACATTCGCCCGGGCACCCTACCTACTCTGCATCCCAACAGAGTCAGATCCGTTTGCAGTATGTTTCGGGCGTCCTATCCCAGTTACCCGAATCCCATTTACCCGAGTCCCACTAACCCGAATCCCATTTACCCGACTCCAAATTACCCTCTCTCACCGCTAGGTCCTCCTCGAGCCACCTTGCTACCAAGGATCTAGGTCTCGGCTTCCTTTTGCACGAGTGCGGTATTGTATTGATTCTCTCGTATTTCGGGAATGGTTTTTGTGCATCTTGCCCGTTGCGGAGCAACATCATCTGTGATCTCATGACGGGGATCGAGTAAGAGACGATCTTATGACTCTGACTCGTGAGATCCTTCGGTTGAATCATGCGTGCCAGAGAAAATGGATGTCAAAAGCCAAGAATAGTTTTTGGCTGTTTCTCGGCGGGATCCGCGTCCGCGGAGTTCTCGCCCGCGGATCTCATCTTTCTCGGGCCCGATCTGTACTTCGCAACTTAGATCTGAAGCTCAGGGTTCGAGGAAACGCACGTGTAGTCTATCGCTGAACAAACACGTTTCTCCGATATCGCTTTTTCCTTTCCCGCCGAATGAACGACCATGTCTTTCGATCAGTCTCTCTGGTTCCGGTAGGAGCCCGCAGCGACTCCAGAGCTAGAAGAGTTAGCGGTGAGAGAGCGTGATTTGGAGTCGGTTAAGTCGGATTCGGGTACCCGGGATTCGAGTAACTGGGATACGACCTTCCGCACATTTCGAAACTTTATCCGCTCCATCCTCCATTCCATATGCGAGCGCACTGTTCTACGGGAGGGTTAACAGAGAAGCGCAGTGGAGCAAGACTAGGATCGGGCGAGCGGGGCACCCTCGACGCAGACCCTTATCTGTTTCAACCCATTCCGAGGCATATACACCGTGTACCAGCTCTGTGTATCCACGAGTTGTCCATCTCCAGCCGTCTACTCCGGACACCGCGGTATAGGGAATTAACATGGGACGGAAAAATTACGGGGGGGGGGGGGGCAATATCTCTGAAGGACAGAAAATTTTGCCGGAAAAATGGCATTCCTCATCATTTTGTCCGATTCTCCGGGACCCTGGCCAGGCAGATTGCCTCTGAAAGAGAATGGGATTCTCTATCAAGATTACTCTGTCATTCCAATCTTCTGGCACCTCAAAGTTTGAAAGGTGTTTCGTTTCGGAAGCCGGATAAAAAAATCTCGGGCAGAATATGGGTGGATTTCTACTGTTTTCCTTGCGGATTTAGGGCATATCTCGAGCAGCGATTCGAAGGATGATCCGTCTCCCGTGCAAATGAGCTCCTACGCTCCTCGGTCGCGGAATTTTCATTGACTCCAATGTGGATGAAAGTGCAGAATGATCGAAAATGATGACCACGAATATGGATTGGTTTTCACTACATTTCTGATTGCGGCACTTCCGGGCATCTTCAAATGTCATTACATGCAAGTTCCTGCAAACCCAAGGGATGGATTGTAATTCTCCACTCCGGCGTGGCCTCGGCAATGGGCCGGTTACACATCGCTCGCCCAAGTCCCGTCCGTCCGAAATCCGGATCCCAGTAGCTTGAAAACCCTCTTACAAAGCTGAGTTTCGTCGTCTTCGGAGCCGTGTGCTCGAGCCTGTATGAATGAGGGAAACATACTTGCGGTTGATACATTCCAACATTTCGATTTCGTGTCCTTGATAATTACTTGGCATCTTCTCCCATTCAAGACACTCCAGATCACCGCTCCATCTAGCCGTCGCTTCCAATCCTTGGAATGACTGGTTCACCGGACAAAATGAGAATCGAGCATGTACTCAAGGAGAAACGAAACTTCCAACTTCTGTCACATATTATTCAACGGCTTCGCTACGCAGACGGTCACGGTTCCCATGCGGTACAGAGCTTGGTGTTGTAACCGATTCATCCGATTGGTACTCTGCGACTGCGGCCATGGGTCTCTCGTGAATGTTGAGAATCTGAGCCGCGGACTGCTCAGATGAGCGATCCATTACGGTATCGACCCGAGTGGTTGGCTTTTTGAGCGAACGCGATTTTGACTAGCGTAGAGTCACCACACGGCCGACCCGCTTTATCGGCCGAATCGACGCGGTTCCAAGGTTCTAATCAGGTGCAGAGAGAAGAACGCATCTCCCTCACTTCCTCGTTTTTTTTCGTGCTTTCTGAGGCGTTTCTGTCATCCTCTCTGTCTATTCGGCATTGCACCTTCCTGAATCACCGACCCAGATAATCACAATCATTCACCCACAGATTACAACCATTTTTTGATTTATTGAACGTGCTGCATAGGAACAGATCAGAGATCAGCCTCAGAGAGTACCTCAATGAAGCGGTCATCGAATCACGGGGATTCATGGATCGTGTGTTAACTCAAGCGAGACGCTCGCATGACCTTGAAATTCGTGTAACATGGCTCGTTTCTTCGAGGCAACCAATAAGTATCGATCTTTGCGGGGCTCCGACGACTACGATTCCGTCGAGGTTTCGAACGCTTTGACTCAAATCTGACTTTCCGAGATCGGCGAAAAGTCGAGAACCGTGTTCTTCCCAACTGTGTCCTCCAGGAATGCTCCTCCGCAAACCTATCGTATTTCTGGAGTTTTCCATGGCGCAACAATTCATAGATTGATTGATTGATCTATTGATTGATTGAACATCGGATGTGGGAACAGTCGTGAAGCCAATGAAGTTTGGGTGTTCGCAGTCGATAAGACGAGATTTTGTCGATCTTCGGTTAATTTGCGATAGTTTTGAAATCCTCCCGCGAGACCCGGGAAGCGGGAGATTCCAATCGTAGAAAGGCCGAGCGAGATCCCTGGGGTCCATCCACCTAAGAAGGAATCATCCTGCTCAACCCGATTTCGTTCCTGTAGTCATTTCACCCGCCAGAAGGAGGGTGCCGAAGCTTTATTTTCAGGTCACTTTACTGATTCCTCCCCAGTTATGGAGGGCGGTGGAGGTCTAACTGTATGGAATCGCCTGGAAGCATGACACTGCTCCGACCTGAAGCATGATTCTTGTCCACCTATTCTCAGTTTTTGACAAAATTGACCACTGTGCGAAGTGGCTTTATGCCGCGTTCGATTCCGCCATGGGTGCTAAGACTCTTCCTCCGCATTCTTACCTGCTAACAAAAATAAGATAACGGACGAGCAAACTCTCACACGTAGTCGATGCTTAGTAGCCATACGACATAGCGAAGTCACCTTCGTGAGCACTCTCATAAGCACACCATCCTCCCGCCCGCGCTTCCTCACGGACTTGGCGCTCAGGTTCGCGAAGATAGCTCAAAGCAGGTTGTGGCTGTCACCGTTTGCGATAATGACTCGGTGCGCGTGGTTGATACTAGTATAGTGGATACTCATGACGGTGCCGGGGCTGAGAAGTCGAAGACGGATACTCCCGTCCCGATTCTAATCGCTTCATGAGGAACTTTCTCTGAGATCAATGGCTTTCCACATGATGACCGAGCCATCCATCTTCGCCACAAAAACGGCTTGACGAAAAGACGGCTTTGTAAGCAACTTTCAATCATGCAATTCTTCTCATGTTACTACGCATCAGAGGCTAGTCGAACCAAAGCGCCGTCAAAACTGACAGATCCTCGACTCAGGACTCCGAATAGCCTCCGCATGAACGATCTCCAACCACAAACGGCCACGTGACTCACATGAGCGATGTATGCGGTTCGAAGCGACTTGTATCGCCGTTGGCAGAGTAGGTTCTCAAGGCGCATTTCGGCTCCGAATGCGAGTCACGCTCTACTCCATGTAAGTATGGGATCATGCCTCTCAGTCAGCTACTCCGACAGGTCTTGACCCGGGAACGCTTGGGCGGAAAATCTTGCACGAAAAGATCCTGGACAACAGGTCTTAGTTTGACTTCCTCCGGAATCAGGCGAGCGCCTCCGGCCCGGGGCTGGAATTCGAATTTTCTCCCCTGTATGCGTGACTTGACACGGCTGCTCAAACTGATCGCAGCCATTCTTGGGAAGAACTTCATCAAAATCGATGACAGCGTCACCTTGAGCGCGGGGATCGGTCAAACCACGGGCTTCGCCCAGGGTGACAATATGAGCCCACTCCTGTTCGTGTTACTGGTAGCGGACCTCCCCCGCCGAGTGACCTTCAGATGAACACACAAAAAACAGAAGCAATGAAATTTCGCGGAGGAGGCAGATTAGCTGTACGAGACAAACTCAAGCTGTCCGGAGTTGAACTACGCTTTGTCAATTCCTTCACTTACCTGGGGGTGACCTTAACAAGCAAGGCAACCCCATCAGTGAACTTATTGCCGGAAGCTCACGTGAAGCCACCATTGCCATGTCTCAAATCGCGAACCTGCAAAAGTTGTCCGTTGGAACAGCAGCCGAACTGTTCAACATCAAAGTGGCAACGTGCGCTTCCTACGGAGTGCAATTAATCTGGAACGAAATCTCAGTCGCAGACCTGCAGAAGCTTGACAACATCAAACCGGCCTGCTTCAAAAGATTCCCAGGTTCGCATCCCTCCACAAAAAACCGCATGCTCTACATGTTGATCGCGAAACCGTCGTTCGTAGAAGACCTGAGGCTGCGATTCGAACTCGGCAAGACACCCGCTTTCAACAAATTCATTGACGAACTGGAAAGCAAGATGGCACAAATCGAACCAGACTTCCTCGACACCCCGGCAATGAACACGGATTACTGGAAGGACGTCGGAATAGCAAATCGCCACATTTGGACCCGATACGCCACCTCCCCCTTCCACGAGCCGTCCGTGGACTGCCGCTGCATCAAATGCGGTCAGCACGCCGCACGGCCCCGCAGGTTCAAGCATCGAAAGTCCAATCTCAACAAAGTGGTTGTCACACTGACGTCACTCACTGGTCTTCAGCTTTGGGAATAGCTGTAAGAGTAATTAGTTGGGACCCGTTATTTGTGTCCGCATTGTTGTGCTCAAAATGAGGTTTTGGTGGGAGTTCTGCGTTTCGTCGACGATACATCCGCAGACCGCTGCACAGGGCGACGATAGCCCGAACTAACCGTGAATATTTAAGTCATCATTGAGCAACTCCGGGTTCCGCGCGAACCAGTCGATTGGCTCACGGGAAGACGAGCTTCTGAAGTATTGGACGGAGGCTTGAAATGGATGGCTTCTCGATCCTGGCCACTGGACTTCTGCTATGATCCGAACATCCCTCTAGGTTCCCGTTAAAACTTTCATTTCCGTGGGGGCACATCCTCGGGGAGCGAAAAATACCGACAAGTACTCTTGGCTGCCCGCCGCTCCAAGGGCGCCGACAAGGAGCATGTGGAGAGCGCATGGTTTTAGGTCAGCATTAGATTCCCGTCCGCGGACGAAAACGCCTGAGCCTTCGACATCTGGGGTTCAATCTCGACTTTTTGTCGTGTTCTCGATTCCATCCGCCCAAGCCCGACTAAGTAACGAATACTCTGAACCGCGCAACTCAGAGCTGTCGGTCGGTGCGGCGGACGCACGACGCAGCAGTCGTCCGGTTCGTCGTAGGACGTAGCCCGTGCGAGCGTAGATCAGGTAATGTTGTCATTCGCGTTCCGCGTTTTCAGACGTTCATTTTCGCGGTCCGCCCATTCACAAGCCTCGTCGACGAGGACCCAAGTTTTCCAAAAGTCTCCGTCGATTTCGATGAAGTTCTAGCCCCGGGCGTCGATGCATCTCTCCCAGGTCTCGGTTTGGTACAGGTCGTATTGCTTGCGGAGGTCTCCGATGACAGAGGCTTGTTCCTCCTTTCCATATCAGTACAATCGGCCTCCCAGGGGCCCTAGATTTAAAGTTTCCTACACACAGCGGCGTGTGCCGAAACTTTTCATGGAGGGAGCATTTCCAAAAGTCCGCGGGACTTCAAGGATACCGCTGATCTGGAAAACTTCGGTTCATCCCCGGATTTCAATCGAAGGAGGCAGTTCTACTTCGCTACAGCTCTGCGGGATCATGAGCTCGGCGATAAAGTGCCCGATTATCGTACAGCCGCAGATCAGTTTGGATCAATCAACACCATTGGATCAATCGACAACTGTTCGCGTGTATCGCACTGTGAGTGTATTGCGCGACAGCTGCAACCAAGCGAAATTCGGAGTCCATTAACATCGAGTGTTTCGATCGGATCGTATCGTCTCGTCTCCCCATAAGGAGGGACGCCCGTCTTTCTTCCAAATACAGTCAACTCCCGGTAATACAGAATCCCATAACTCGGACAATCCCGATTACTTAGACGATTTTCGAACTGTCTTCCGTAACTTGGATCGTCGGCTTCAAATCGAAACCATCCATAACTCGGAAAACACCTCATTACTTGGAACTCACATACGAATAAATCGGTACACTGCGATTCTGTATTACGGGGAGTTGACTTCACTCAAAACGTGCCCCTTCATCGAAGAGTGCCTGTACCTTCGGGACATCCGACATAAGCATCGGGAACGCCCTGGAACCATGTCCAGTCGAGTTTCCGGGTCGGTATGTGAGATTCTGGGGAAATTCCTCAAGGATTTGGAGAGGGAGGTGAGAGCTTATATCAGAGTCGTACCCATGCCGAGTCGGGAAGAAGATGTTGGATATTCTAAATGTCCAGCATCCAGGACAAGGACGACAACGCAAAATAATGTGGCTGCTCTGCCTAAGGTTGAGTCCCTGGAGCCATTCCCCCACCCACGCTTCGACCGTGATCATTAAGGCTGAGAAGTTATGGCATTTTGCCATAAATGCCTGTGTTTGCCTTTTTAGGCAGTTTTGCCTAGTTCGACTTTTTGGTGCAATAAATGCCTTTTCCGGGAATGCCTCACGAAAAGTCCAGGTAATCAGCGGTCGAGAACCAGGAAACTGTACAATCGACTGGCGCATCGACATGTTTTGACGATCAGAAGCGCGAGATTCGACGTCGAACGGAGCTTCCCATGTTATAAAAGATTTCGAACAGACAACACGCTCTCTTTAGCCTTAGTGATGATGCTACGTTGTTTGAAGTCCCTACTCATTGTCAAGTTTGCGTATCGGTGCCGTAACTCGCATGAGTTGGAACCCACCAAAACACTAGCCCTGTGCGCTGGCTGCCAACGTGGAAAAATTCAATACGTCAGCCGCCGGGCGCCTTCTGCATGAAGATCCAAAATTGTTCCATACGGGTGCGAATACATGAGTGCCTCGGGTCGTTTCCCGCTCGACCACACAGGGATCCGGCGTTAAATTCAGGCCACGAGCTTTTGATTCCACTCGCAAAAGAACCGCGTGAACGTAAAGTACACAGCGAATGCGGTCCGCATGTACCTACCTTCACCAATCATGCAACGTGCACGGTTCAAAAACTGGAGCATCATGTGTTCTTCTTCTCAATCCATTCTGATTCATTTATTCAGTGTCCGACCATCATACTCGGTTGCATGTACCGCCAGCTGCTCCTCAACTTACGCACCAGCGACGCGCCGAGGCCGTTTCACGCGTGGATATCGAAGAGTCACTCGATTATAAGCCACGAGTGCCATGTGAGTAATATCTAAGTCTGAAAGTCGTCCTCATTCCGAAAGGCAGCTGGTTGGCGGGTAACGAGAGTCAAACAATTGCTGATTAAGTGGCTGTATGTGGGTGTGAAAAATTCTCATTCGAGTCGAGCGGGACTCAGCATCGAGTTGTGCTCATTTTCTAGGTATTGAGGGAAGTTGGTGACCTCGTGTGTCAAATACCGTCGAAGCTCCATTTCTCTGGATATCCACGTGTTGGTCTGAGCTCGCTAATATTCCTGTCGATCCCGATTTTCAGCAAGGTCTCAGAAGCCAAAAAAGTTTATCTTGAGCGATCCCCTCACCGCGACTCCTCTGATGGGGGTTACACAACCTAGAGCATACAGTGAAACATCGTAACGGGCGAGAGAGTAAGAGCTTGATGGGGCACTCGAGCGGTTGCGAGTGCCTTTCGCTCAAACTGTAAATAGTTATGGACACTCCATGATTTCCGGCAGCCCGCAAGAAATCCGGAGGAAGCGGAGATGGGACCGCTTGAAGCCCAATATGGCTGAGGTATGCGATTTCGTTTCACGCCGGCGGCGTCGACCTCGCGACCAGGTTTGTCTGACATGTCGGTATAACGTCTGCGGGACGTTGTGCCGCATATCCAAGCATTAAGATGGATGTGAGTTCACATAGAATGATTCTCTCAATGTACCGTTGAGGTTTCTCCTGATTCTATGCCCCTCATGACCATATGATTAGTTTTCCATACTCCCTGGAGCCCCTATGGTCAGTTCCGACATAGTACAACGATGATTGAGTCTCGTTTACTCCTAAAATCGTTTCGTTCATTCAGAAGTCGCGGAGCTCGCTGAAATAAGGCCATGAGACACTCGCCAGACTAAACTGTCGTAGCTACTTCTCGCCTTCCCCAGACATTTCTGAAACAATGGAGGTCGTCTGCGAAGCGGAGGAAATCCTGCTTAATCAAATGTCTAAGCTAGTCGTCGACGTTGATTTCGAGCAAATTCGAGTTTCCTCGGTAGGAATCCACCACCAATCATGCTGGATGAAACTCGACAGGCGCCCGATCCATATTCTCTCGTCTAACGTGGGGTTATTCTTCTGAACAGGTCCGACATGTCTGCGCTCCTGGAGCGTTGAACCGAACTCCTCCAGTGATGCTCCTGAGAGGACTCAGAATCTGTTCATCCTGAAAGTTGACACAGGCAAACGTCCGAGTTCAAGGGGTCGATCGACATGCTCAATTCATTCGAGGCTTACAAGGGAGCTTCGCGAATTGTAGGACGCCGATTTGAACGAGATAGGGCACGATTGGTAGGCCTGCTAGAGACATGAAAAACGGCTGATGAAACTTTTCCCCATAGGCCGTCTTTTGAGAGCTTCCCATATGCTCCCATGGGGGCTCATGTTAAATTTCTAAATGTAGTATCATTTCCAATGATTTGAAACCTGCCAGTTTGTTTTCTTTTTCGTCCCTCTCTGGTGGAACCACTGTCGCGTGGCGCAATTCTCAAGACCGGGTTCGGTACCAGAAGCCCTCCGCAACTACTATTTCCAGGGCTCGCTTGGCCTTGGCGTCCACGAAAACCTAAAGGCCCCCATAGGAGCCAATGGTGAGTTTCAGGTTCTGGAAGAGACGGCCTATGGGGAAAAGTTTCATCAGCCGTTTTTCATGTCTCCAGTAGGCCTACCAATCGCGCTCTATCTGGTTCAAATCGGCGTCGTACAATTGGCGGACCTTCCTTGTTAGACAGTCTCGGGCAGCTCTTACATGTCGTGTATCCAGCTTCTACTTGGGTTGCAGGGCATTTGCGAATCGATCGATACTCACATCGCTGATGCCTCGAAACAGAGCCCTGATGCGCGAAAAAGGATTCTCATCCGATGGAGCGCCCTCCATTGTAGAAGGAGCATCATTCAATTATCGGAAGTGTTCATCAATCCGATGATCCGGATGGGATGAACGGTTTCTCTGACTGAGGTGAATGATTGAGGTACCACGGGAATATACAGAAAAATAATGTGACCTCGGATAGAAATGCTGATCCAATTCGTTGACCGCATCTTCGGTCTCGAACACAAAGCCAATGGTGTTGCGGCGCGAATGAGACGTCGAGAAGCCCGACGGCCTCGAATGCTAGACTGTATTCGAGCGAACCAACAGATGAGCTTCGAAAGTGGCTGTGCTGTCCTCATCCTACGTTTTTCAAAGCTGTCAAAACACTCAAAACTCAGGAAGACGTGTTTGACTCCGTCCCCGTTAAGTTTCAGGCAAAAGACACTGATGTTTACAGCAAGCAACACTAGACAAGTGAATCGCAACTGACAACAGGGGCTCGCTCGTGTCGGCTTGTTACCGGGAACGTTCTTGGCTTAGGAGTAGGAGTGTCTGGTCCATGATCCGGGGACATCTCAGAGCGTTTCCAAAAAGAGATTTCCCTTTTGGCGGAGCAATGGAGATCCGATGTTCTTATACGCAGGTCAAGCACTGACTCGCGAGTCTCGACGGGGTCAATCTCACAATCAGTCGCTCGAAACTGCGCTGCATGGGATCCGAGATAAGATATCCTTGGATGCCACCTAATAATCTCTTCAGCAGAAGTCTAATCGCCCATTTAGAGGCGCCAGCAATGAGCGGAAGAACCGCGAACCTCCGACCAAACAACCAAGATCAGCTAGCTCGTCGGGTCTTGAGAGCGTCTTGACGACCCAGAGAGACACAACGTCCTGACAGACCCTTGGATGCGTAGAGCTTCAAACGAGTACTCTGAGGTCGAGCAAGGCGCTTGAACGAGGTTTTTCTAACAGGCATACATGCGTACCTCGATGTGGCTAGCGTATAGGTAGCTAAATTGGAGTGGGCGGTGCTTTTGCAGAGTGTGCGTGCTGTTTGTTAAGAGCTGCACCGCTCATAGGGGCTGTGGAGGATTGCGAACCTTCCCCAACTCTTCTCGGACGGAGTACGAGAGTGCTATTGGAATGATAAGTGAGCATTGTATGACCAAGCACCACGTTCCGACCAGCATCGATGTTGAAAACTTCAGAAAATGGTTCGGATTTGAAAACAAGATTAGGAAAGTTGTTGACAACGGTGGGAAGGAGCATGCAATGGAGAATAGACAGTATGAGTCAATCGTGAGAACCGTGATTCGTCGCAGGAAACAAGGTCGTGCATTCCGATGTTATCAAGCAGATGGGGATCCGGCCAAAGAACCGCCACAGAATGACGGGAAACTCGCGCGGTCCTGAAGTTTTAAATTGACTCCGGCGATTCGATAGTGCGAGAATATCTCGCTGATGCCGGCCGACATCCGACATGCATCAGCCCCTCCATACAGAACGGAATCTTTGATGGAGTCGGAAAAATTTCGGGACCGAGATACGCGCGGAAGTTTCGGGTGCGGGAAGGTTCTCCGTTTTGGCGAGCGAAACGGAACATAGCGCAAAAGAGATCAACTGACTACTTGCTTGTGGTATGCTGCCTTCAATCAAGAATACACAAGGCACGATTTCTGGTATGCTTGCTTTCACCTTGTGTTCGACGCCTAGAATCGTCGCTCATGCGAATCCGAGTCAGCCCCCCCTGTCGCCAGAAACGGCCGTTGCTGACCCGCGCTGGCTGTTTCTGGCGACATTATTACCGACAGTCTGTGCCTCGTCATCAGCGGATCAACTCGCGTCTTCGCTTCAGTAGCACTGAGCGTTGCGCCCCATTGCCCAGAATTCCCATTTCCCAGAATCCCGTTTGCCAGAGGGTCTAGGCCAGTGTTTCTCAACCTTTTTTGTCCCGCGCCCCCTGACGCTTAGAGGAATTGCTCGTGCCCCCCCTCCCACTCCTTCCCCTCCCCTAGTCCGAGCGGAAGAGCTTTCTAAAATTAACACAAAGGTGGATCCACAACTGCTGATTCTGGGCTCGAGCTTAGTCAGCTTCAATCTCAGATCTCCTCCTGAGGGTGATTTCCAGACGACTACTTTTCTTCGACTGTAGATCAGTCGCTACGCTGAATCTCGACTCTACCAAGTACGTCGACGCAGAATGAGTCAAAATAGCGCGCGCGTACGCAGCCGCTCTTGGGAACCTCTTGGATCCATCGTCATTAAGCCACACGAGGGTGCCCGTGGTTTGAGCAGAGGCTTCGAGAATTCACTACGCTTAAACTAGGCAATCTCGTCTTGGTACTCGATCCCGATATCGAACGAATCAGTTTCGAACGGTTGAGTTAGCCAAGGGAAGTAAACCATTTCTTCCATGTCAGCAAACCTTGTACAGAAATCAGCCGCTGACTGCACCAAGCGTTCCCGAAAATCTCAGAATCCTCTCGCGCCCCCCCAAAAATCTTCCACGCCCCTAGGCGTACGCCCCCCGTTGAGAATCACTGGTCTAGGCCAAAGGGTCCAAAACAAAGTCCGAGCGCTCTCTGGTTTTGAGGGAGAGGAGGATGCCGCCACCGCGCCAAACTCAAATCGTGTAGGGTGCTAACTAAGAAGCGCTGCGCGACTAACGACCGAATCAATGACTACGTTCGAGCGTCTGAGAATGACAGATACATGGAACAGATGTCGTAGATAAATGAATACATGATGATCAGTCTCGCAAGGCTCAGCACGTTGTCAAAGTCCCTGCCTCTGGAAACTGCTTTCATTAGTCGTTGAAATGTTGCGAAAGCAATTCCAGGATCGAGAAGGTGAAATATTGCAAGTGATATTGAGAAGGGGTCCTCGTTTAAAGCCCACCAAGCGCCAGTTTCTGCTGCTGTATTGTATTGTTCCGCCGTGTGATGGTTATGCCTCTAGAATACCGTTTCCGCGACACCAGGGCAGTGGCGTAGCCAGGATTTTTTTGGGGGGGGGGGGCGGCTCTATGTTATGGGGGGGGGGGGGCGGTTGGATACTCCGGACACCGCGGTATAGGGAATTAACATGGGACGGAAAAATTACGGGGGGGCGATCGCCCGATCGCCCCCCTCGCTACGCCACTGCACAAGGTTAATGTCCCGGTTAAGGCTCATTCCGGGCCGCCCTCAGTGCTGAGTCAGCGCTGTCAGCACCCTACAGAATTTGAAAGTGGCGCGCAAACCTTTTCCTCCTCTCCCTCGAAACCAGAGAGCGTTCGGACTTTGTTTTGGACCCTCTGGCCGACACCCGTCTCTCCTGCCCTTCGCCTCCCAGCGAACCTTCTATGGGCGAGACCGATGACATGAAACCGGCACCGTCGGCAGAGATCCGACCGGAGATGATAAACACCGAAATGTGAGCTCTTCTGTAAGACCTCATGTGAACTCGCTGAGGGATTTTCCCCTGATTTATGATGATGATGAATACAGCTTTCCCATTGTCTCGGACCACATATCCACATCAAGATACAGCGAACGAACGCGTCGGTCTACGGGAGATCTCCATCACGAATCCGTTCTTCGCTGACAATGAGTGACAATGAGTATTGCTTTGGGTGAGGGACAATCTGAGCCACAAAATGAGTTGCGACTAAACCGCATCTTCATAGCTCCGTGGGGTTTGCAGATTTTCTGAGATTTCAGGGAAATTCGTGGAACGAGGTTTGAGAAGCAACACTCTGGTTTCGTTGGCTCCTTCCTGATCCTTCAGTTGTTCCTTGGATGAAAGTATGTTGATGCGATCCATCTCGGAGCTCTGGTTGAGTTCTTGGTACCTATCTCCGCTCTACCTGGTTTTGGCTCTCTGATTAATGTGCAGATTCCTGAGAGTCGCGGAGATATTGCATCATTGCGCCACCGCGTCGAAAGGTGGTAGGTCTTGATTTCATCCACCGATTCATGCTGAATGTTCCTGAGCAGCAGCGTCCCCGTCCGTCTTTTCTTATATGTCGTCCGTGAAGTACCCTAAAATCTGGCGTATAAGGGACTCCCGTTTTTGGAAAAACGTCCGGCGTATAAGGGACTTATCGTATAAGGAACTTTTTGTATAAGGGACTTATCGTATAAGGGACTTTTCGTATAAGGGACTTTTCCTATAAGGGACTTATCGTATAAGAAACTTTTCCTATGGGGACTTTTCGTATAAGAGACTTTTCGTATGAGGGACTTTTCGTATAGGGGACTTTTCGTATAAGGGACTTTTCGTATAAGGGACTTATCGTATAAGGGACTTGTCGTATGAGGGATTTTTGTTATGAGGGATGTATGGTATGAGGCAGAGTTCCTCAAGAAACATTCCGCGGGTTGCCGCGGCACGAGAAGAACCCAAAATCGTTCTGACCTGTTCTGGGCACCTAGATGATTACGATTATGATTACAGTATTTTCATGACGATCATAAGAACCATTATCATAAATTATGAAAGGTTGTCTCAAATTATGAATCATGATCATAAATCATGAATCAAATTCATGAATAATGAATCATAATCATAACGAAGCAACATAGCGGGCTAGCCAGACCATAATTTATGATGATGAATCATGAATCACGATCTATTATCATAAATTATGATTCATTATCGTGGGTTATGATTCATTATCATGAATTATGATTCATTATCATGATCAAGATGATCATTATCATGAATCATGATTCATTATCATGATCATGATGATCATTATCATGAATTATGATTCATTATCATGATCATGATGATCATTATCATGATCATGATGATCATTATCATGAATCATGATTCATTATCATGATCATGATGATCATTATCATGAATCATGATTCATTATCATGATCATGATGATCATTATCATGAATTATGATTCATTATCATGATCATGATGATCATAATCATGATCATACTGTATTCATAATCATCTAGGTTCCCCAACACTCGTCAGAACGACTCTGGGTTCTCCTCGGTGCCACAGCATCCTGCGGAATGTTTCTTGAGGAATTCTCCCTCATATGTACCATACATGCCTCATACAATGAGTCCCAGTGGTTCTCAACCTTTCTTTGACCACGGAACCCTCGCATGTGTTCAAGGGTTCCGTGATGTGGACCGCGGAACCCCTCCCGCCCGGATCTGTTCTAGGGTTCCGCGAGGAGCACCGTGAATCCCGCGGCCGGAATCGATCAGGGGCCGCTCGGCGGAACCCCCGATTGCCCGGAGAATGCCTCATGGAACCCAAGGGTTCCGCGGAACCCAGGTGGAGAACCACAGCCTTATTCGATAAGTTCCTTATACGATAAGTCCCTCATACGGAAAGTCCCTCATACGATAAGTCCCTTATACGATAAGTCCCTTATACGAAAAGTCCCTTATACGGTAAGTCCCTTATACAATAGGTTCCTTATACGATAAGTCCCTTATACGATAAGTTCCTTATACGAAAAGTCCCTTATACGATAAGTTCCTTATACGAAAGTCCCTTATACGAAAAGTTCCTTATCTGTTGCGTTCCTTATACGCCGGATTTTAGGGTACATGAATACCAGAGCGAGAAGAGCAAAACCTATACATCTTGAGGGCGCATTAATATGCCGCAATGAATTGTGATTTGAGACGTTCGAAAGCCCGTTATCTTCATTGCAAACGATAGAAAAGCTGTGTTCATTCAAAGAAGTCACGGGGAAATCGTCAACGGGTTTTGGTAGTACACTCATATTTATTGTCGTGACCGGTGTAACAACAAATTAGGAGGGATAGATGGGAGACGGTTCGAAAGCGATCTCGAAAGCCGCCAACGGAAGCTGTGATGTACAACATTGTTCCTCACCCGGGGAGCGATGAATCTATATTTGACGCGAGTATTAGAAGGTCTGACCTCGAAGAATTCACCAAACTCACTATTCCGCAGTAACTGCTTAGCAAGCCCGCCACTTGGTTCCCAGGGAAGGGCACAGAGAAGGGTTTTCAGAGTCCATCATCTCAAGTTGGATCGCTGCATAGAAGGTTCGGTGGTAGTGAGAGGAAGGAGAGGCAGGGCGGAACTGGGAGAGGGTAAATTCTGCAGAACGGGAATTCTGGGAAATGGGATTCTGGGAAATGGGAATTCTGGGGAATGGGATTCTGGCAAACGGGATTCTGGGAAATGGGATTTCTGGGAAATGGGGTAGAACCGCACTGAGCTCCTACAGATCCACCTGCATAGCACGATGCTGGAAGATCGACTTGATAGCCTCATGGCGATCAAGATCCATAGAGAAATCTCAATTTTCTCTCCCAACAATTTTGGTTGGTATGGGCATGTTCGGGACATCATTCCCAAATGCTATGCCACGATCTCAGCACTCAGGAGACTCCATGCAGTTGGAGTTTCTCTTGAATGTCTCGTGTATGTTTTCAACTCGCTGTTCAATCCTGTTGTCTCCTATGCCATATCCATTTGGGAAGCGGGCGGTAAGGGTGTTCTTGGCAAGGTCCGAGTCCTTGTAAATGATGCTGTTCTTGCAATATTCGGTAGACGTAGATCTGAGTCGGTAGCAGATCTCCACAGTAGACATGGTATCATCACTGTTGAGCAGCTGTACTGTTGGCGGCTGGCGACACTCGCATTCAAATCGGCTCGCCGCTAACTCCCTGATGACATCAATTTCGACATAACTCCTAAGGTTCCCACAAGGCCCAGCCGCAGGCGCACTGCCTCCGGCATCGCTGCTTCTAGAAACAATTTCGATGATCTTTGTCTCGCGAACCGTCTGCAACGAAAATGGGGAAATCTCCCGAGGGAACTACGCCAGTCTCACTCACTCAAATTATTTTGTAAGGAGCTCGAACTGATCCAGCCTATTTCTGCAAAGGGCTCACGATATTGTGTTTAGGAAATGGTGTAAAATTTGTTGTTTTCCACTTGTTACTACACGCACTGCAGGTGTATATTTATGTACTTTTGCTTAGGTAACCCCAAATATCTCAAGCTGTGTAAAGACATGCAGATCCTGAAATAAACCTCCTATTCAATCAATCAATCATTCTCCCCGGAAGGACAGGTAGACCTGCTAGCAGCAAAGTTTCGCATACTTGACCTCGTTTTGTAGCGTCTCGCAGTCCGCATAACTGCCAATATGTGAGTTCAAATCTTCCAGGGCAGCAAAAATAATAAACCTCATTCGACTTCCTTCCAGCGATGATTCGTCTCACGACTATACATATGTGTAGCCCGGATACTGCGTTCCATTTTTGCTTCCAGTCTCAATATTCGCCGCTTCCAAAGTCAATAGGAAGTCGAGCATATTGAGCAACTGGTCAAGGGCCACTTCTCCTGTGGTCTGCAAACACACTGACCGCATTTCCTGACCAGAACAGAGTGTCCGAAGGAATGATATTGTTTACTTCCACCCTTGCAGGAGACAATGAAGAATATTTGTGTCCGATATCAGATGTTACGAGGCGGAATCCATTTTCCGTACTAAAAATAGCCCGTGCGTCTGCGACGCAGCCACGACCTGATCGGTAACCGAGACAAGACTAAAGTTGTTTTGTTCCATAAGCTGCCAATTTTCATTCCTCTGTCATAAATGGACCGCGTGGAATTGGGATCATTGCTTCATCTTTTGCAACGGATACATTTTCAATACGGAGACAATCGCGAAACGAGTGTGGAATGACTACATAAGGAGCGGCAGAGGGATGAGGCGCTAAATTCGATTCCTGCGTTCCTGAAGCTCTGTATCACATGTCGCCGTTTGTTATACGATACGTCGGATCTCTGGAAGACAGGGGAGTCTAAGCTGACGTTGTCGAAGTGTTTTGCAACGCGGGACACTCCTCATCGGGTCACGTAATCGGATAGGCGAGAATCCTTTATTGACCGACGATTCTTGGGAAACTTGAGACCATCTGTAAACTTCCGCCTCTCTTGTTCTCATTTTCAACGTCCATTAACTCGCTTGTCTTGCTCGTTACGCTCCATTGGAAAATCTCGGAATGGGACGGAGTTTTCCTTCTGGATGGCTGGAGTTTTGACTTGAATCTCGTCCTTTTATTCCCTAGTCACTCTTTTCGAGTTTCGACTGAGGCTGCCATAGGGTCTTGAGGTCGATCCGATTTGCCCGGCGATCCTACGTTCGTGACAAGTATTGAGCTCGATTAGTGGCCCTGATTGTGGCACAGTGCTTTCTCCCAAGAACTTCGGGGAAAACTGTGCTCATTTGATCCAGCTTCGCCACTGGCAGCAGGATGTCCGTCCGGAAATGTCGGGCTCCCTGAACATTCTGAGAGTCAGATTTCAAATTTGCAAATGGGATTCGTGCCGGTCGATGAAGCCGGTTCCGCTCAAAAGAGAGGATTGAATGATTGCCGGGAAAAAACTCGAGAAACCGCCCGTGCGAGTGCTCGAAAACTCTTGGATCATGGAGAATCTCCTGCAAACTGTTCAGGAAGATGGTATTTTCGCCGAGCTCTTCAGAGGCGTCTGACTGAGAACCGTCATGTGACTTCGATGCACGGAGATCGAGACGAGGAGCGGTGGAGTCGTTGTGATGATTCATGCATTACTCTCGACCTACGATCAGTTCGCCCACCAACAGAGGCGTGAGATAATGCCGGAGAAGGGCTCTTCTCACCTCGGGACAAGTTCTCTGGTGGAAGCTTGCAACGCAGTGGTTAACAAACTGCGGGCCCCTCAGACTCTCCGAAAGGTTTGGAGTGCGATGAGCGATGTGTAACGGGGAGGAGGGGCGAATCCTTCTCATGCTTTCGAAGGGGCAAGGACCGGAAAGGATTGGCAACCGCTTCTGTAGAGACGTTCCACAGTATTTCGTTCCTGTGATTTTCCTCGTTTGACCTCACATCTTCCGAAGTGAGTTCGTTCGAAGACTCAGATGAAAAACTAGTATTTGGGACGGCTCGGATCCAGCAGTATGACCTACACCGATTTTGACGGATCGAAATTCGCTTCTGAGAGAAGCCATTGAACCTTGCGAGCAGTTTAAACCTCGGGGAGCCGCTCAAATCCACGATCGTCAAGAGCGACAGCTAAGGGCTTGGCGTGTCACACGTGTTGCTTCCTGAATATGGAGATGGAGAGCCCTGATATCCTGCGTGGCGGCTTCCACAGAACACCCCGCGTGGGGATGAGTGATAAGCGAATAATAAGCCTCACTATGTTTCAACAAGGTGGCATCATTCTGCCTAACTGCGGAGCCTTCGTCACTGCTGCTCGTGCAGCCTTTCTACTTATCCTTTCGTTAGACTTCTGTAGCGCTTTTGTGGTAGCTCATTTCAATATTCCGTTATTGAGGAGAGAAACCATTGCCCAAATCGTCTGATTGCCGAATCACATCCCGTTTACTCGGAACATTTTCCAAGGCTTGAGACGACCTGATCACCAGACTGGAGCTATTTTCATTCGATCCCATCTGAACGCATTTCAATATTGGATGATCTTTCGGCTCCGAAACTAACTTTATTCACAAATTTACTCTTCCAAAGTTTGACTTCTGAGGGAGAACATCCGCTGAAGCCTGAATACTGGTTATGATACGAAACATTAACACGAATTTCGAGAATGGGCCAACGGGAAAATGTCCTGAATATCCCCTCTTTCATCATTCCAGATCGATCCGTATAATCGTGGTGGGGTACTTGTTGCTTTGAGTTTCTCGATTCATGATACCATCGTGACTCGATGAACCAACCTCGCCTCCTTGGGCTTATTCCGCAGAGGGCAATACCGTCTCGTGTGAGCTTCATCTCCGCCACCGTTCTGGCATATGTCGCAGTTGAGAACCCTCAGAGCCGGGCAAGTTACGGTTCCACCGTGGTTTCGAACCGCATGAGTCACATAAAACTTGGGAGCGAAGCCCTTCGCACGGCAGAACATATAGTAGCCGAGCGCGGCTACCGGGACCAGGAGAGTCGAGATCCTTTCCCTCACCGGAAGAATCGATGACGGCGCGTCTTGGAAGCCCGACTTGCGTGCAAACGGAGCTACAGGCTTGGCAACGCAGCGTGGGTGCAGGTCTCCCTCTCCTTGCCGCTGTCGATCGGTTTTGTCGGCCATCCGGAGACAATGGCTCCCGCTTTAGGCCCACTGACGATCCATGGGTTGCTTTCAGTGGCTGGGAGCTCGATCCTCCGCCGGGAGCACGGGGTACTGTTGTCGGATCCGCCGAACGCGCTGTCTGGGGCTGAATCGTCGCTGCCTGGTACATCCTGCTCCCGGAGACGATCAATTTCTGAAATGTAGTTGAACAAGTCAACATTCGCTTCCTGAGGCTCGGAGTACGCTTGAAAGTCCATTTCGCTAAAGTCGACCGCAACACTGGTGAAGATCATGTGTTCCGGAGTGCAATCGGGCCTCTGATTTTATTCGGTGAGTTTCGGCTACTCCTCCAGCGTTCTCAACCCTCCCACAGCTCGTCTCGCGGTCAAGATTGTATTACTGAATCTTCTGAGCAACGCAAAACGATAAAACTTCTCAGTTTTCCGTTAACTCAGAACAGCATCCACTTAGGGTGAGGTATGCCAGCACCACAAGCGATCCTCATCATAGGATCGCTCACCAGGGACGGATCCAGGAATGCCTCGAGGGGGGGGGGGGGGGGCGGTCACAAAGTTTTTAGTGTCCCCGGAGTATTTTTCCGTCTTCGAAGATGCGGTGGAATATTGAATTGTTTGTTCGACATTTTTACCTACAAACATTCATCTATGTAATTTTTAGACGATTGATGAAATTCGTCCTGCTCATTTGTAAATTCCGCCCTGGATCCCAGACTCGAGGGAGGGGCGATCGTCACAGATTTCAGAATTCGTCAGAAATTGACTAAATGTGTGCTCGAGCTCGTCCAGTGTCACCCAATGTCGGTTGCTCCCAACCGACGCAAGTGAGGGTCTTCGGGAACACGTTCTGAACCAACGCTCTTGTCGAGTCACGCGTGGCCCCAACATGATGGCCACGAAGCGTCGTCCTGACCAAGAAACACTGCGCAGGATGGGTGACGTCGTGCGCTGCAAGGTTCCGGGGCGCTCCTCGAGACGTCTGAGCGGCTTTACGTGAATTCGATGCACAGAAGTCAAGACGAGACAGCTGGAGCGGAGATCATGATTCATGCATTACTCCTTTCCCACGAGAACTCTGCTCGCGAACAAAACATATTAGAGCAAGTCGCAAAAAGTAGATCATTGCCGCGGGACAACGACTTCGAGGATAGCTTCTGGAGGCGTTCCAAAACATATTTTTCCTGAAAACTTCTCGATCAAGCTGATATCTCCGAGATGGATCAGCCGAGCGAGTCGGATGAATCCTGTTGTATCTTGGAATACGATGTATTGCGTCTCACAGCATCTTGCATGTCGCGGAACGCGAGTGAGAGCTACCTCGAAAGAAAAGCCATTGAGCTCCTCGAACACCTGAACGACGGGAAGCTGCGCATCTATTCACATCCGCTGTGAGAGGCTCTGCATTAATTTTTTGATGGATTTTGAACATGGAAAGCTCTGATTTCCTGCCGCAGGAGTTCTGCTTGGGGACTAAAACTGAGCTTTGCACCAAGTGAGAAGTGTGAGACTCGCCACGTTTCATCGACGAGCCTACGCAACTACTTCTCGCGCAACACAGCCCTGCTCGTCTTCCTCTCGTTTGATTCCCGGAGGGCGCGGGGCGCTTGTGGCAGGCTATCCGAATCCATGTATGGAGAGGAACGCTTGTCAACATCGGATGCGGACTTCGGAACGGATCTCCTCAATTCGGTCATATTTCTCGAGTTTCGAGACCAGCACCTCACCCAACTGGGCATGTTTTGACGGAAGGTACGTCTTACCGGGCGCTACCCATTTGTTTTCGCCGGAAGTCACAATAACGGAAGTCAGTCAATACTCAGTCAAGTAAGCTAAGATTTTGCTCCCAACACGAACTGACCCCGGCTTCCCAACTGTGTTTCGTACCTTACAGTCAAACTCCAGATTTCTCATTCCTTCTACAGTTATTCCGAGCGAACGCTCCATTTCCTTCTATGAAAGACTCGGACAAAATCCCGCGTTGCGAAGTCGTTCCAGACGCCCATCTCGATGCAATGCATCCCTCCTCGTTATCTATACCTATAAACTTGGGATTTCGTTTGTGACTACGGCCGCTATAGAAATCGACCCAGTGTAACGGAGCGCTCAGAAATGCGGCTACAAACGTCCAGTCTTCGCAAGGTTTTAGTCACCCTTCCAGACTTTCTTCCAGCGTTCAACATGGAAAAAAACGCCAAAAACGTTCTAGTATGGTCACTTCGTCGTCCTCTTCCAACAAGATCGAGAGCGGAGCGCGACGCCGCATTGGTCGACCCAACATTGCGCCACACTATTCCGCCTAGGTAGTCCATAGGAACCATCGAGGGAGTTTTCCACACTGGTTTGCCTTGACTGATTCATCCGAAACGTTCCGCCCGGCCTCAATCAGATCCTATGGCCCTCCTGGAATGGCTCTACTTGCTCTGCGGACAGTGGGACGCGGTCGAGCATCGCGTCAGACACCGCCGCAACCTCCGTCCCCCAAGCGAACTTCGACTTCGGGATCGGAGGACTGCCCTAGGGAAGAACCCTCTCATACAGTTGCCGTGTTAGTCTTGAAGGATGACAAGACATTCAGCGCTTGTCATACGTCTTTCGCATACGTCTTGCCCTTCGTCTATTTCTGAGCCGTAGCGGAGCACGGGTATACATTCTTGTCTTTCATATTTTAAATCATCCTTTAATTGCGATTTGTCTCGTGCTTCTGACTTCTCCCGATTCAGTATGAATGAACAAACAACAGACGTGGCATTGAGTGGTGCCGAGAGGAAGAGGCTTTACGATCTACGACGAAGCCATGTATTCTTTTCACCATCAACCCGAATGCACACATCATTCCGAGCTCTGACTCGCCGTTTGCATCCGACACTGATCCATACCATTTTATTAGCCAGCGACCACAAACGAGCTCCACGACCTACGCCGGGCCCCACGAAGTTTGGATACATCACGCGACGTACCTTGCGTCAGAAAATCTACGGTCTCCGACCGAAACGGCCCCGGTTTTTTGTTCGGCTTTGTTCGTAAGCATCATAGGCTTGGTGACGGCGATTATGCTCAATCTCTTGACGGCAGACCGCCTCCATATTTGCTTCAGGATCTGATCCCTCACGCGATTTTTTATCGAAGATGGTGTAAACACGACAATAAAAGCTTACGTAAAGTTCTGGAAGTCAAGGATCGCAAGAGCGCTCTCGTAATATGCATCTATCCGAGCATTTAGAGCGACTGTTGTGAGACTGTTACGTAAGTTTTGAGGAATGCTTGATGAGAGTTCAGCTCCTGGCTTCGGATCTTTTTTGTCCATCTATTTCTACCTTTCAAAGATTCCGTCGTAAGAAATAATATCTGATAGAACTTGGATCTCCCCTACGATACGGATCGCAACTTGAATTCGGGAATGGGCTCCAAGGGTACTGTTCACCACTACGTTCGATCGCGGCTTCTGGCATCGACAATGTCTGAACTCCCGTTTCAACTCCTGATCGACTGGTATCAGCACGATAAGTTCCACGTCGTGTTGCAGCACACTGAAAATAAACACCGATGGTCGAAGCTCATGTGAGTTCAAAATGTGTTATGGTTCCGGAACCCATGCGAGGACTATCAAAGATGAACAACTTGATCCCTTCCAGTGGCTTGTTCCGGACTGGTGTTCAATGAAAATATCAGGAGGAGATCGCCTAGACTCAATCGCACGAGAATGCAACAGCTTCGTTGCGTCAAATGGCTTGAGAAAAATCGAAATTCAACAAGAAGGTCGTCCGAATGTTCGCAAATCGTCCATGGTCGCGCTTCTCAATTACGGCATAATGGCTCGGAGGCTGGGGTGTAGATACAATACTAAGGCCCACAAACCCGGAGTAACACAAAACCCCCGGACCGATGATCGCAGCGGAACGCTCTTCGAATCACCGGAGGGAGGCCAGTCTCAATTTCGAAAAGTATCGCTCCTCCATGTATAACATGAGCTCCTGACGCCCATGACTTCAGAAAGGGGCGTTGGGGATCACGGAGATGCTGCTGGTGAGTCAGAGAGCCATAGCTGAATCAAGGTTGAGAACAACAGCTTTTGAGGATGTCCGCTGCAAGCGACGAGAAATGGGGCTTGGTTTTTTCATCCGAATGGGTTTCGTTGGTTCTACGCGGAGGCAGCCCCCGACGCAATCCCCGACTTCTCTTATCTTCAAAATTCACGGTAATCCTTGAGTTTGGGAAAACACGCAGAGTGGTTCGTTGTATGCTGTTTTTGTATGCTCGTCTTCCCGTCGGCTCTCCGACACCGCGCCGGGTGCCGATAATGCGGGGGACGAGGGGGATGGGTCCTTGGGAGGCCTCGAAACGTTGATTCCGCGTCCTCCTGAGAGATCCTGGAAGTTGATGAGGTCGGGACAGCACGGCAGATTACCTGAGGAGCGGCTTTTTCCTTGAACAAGTTTCTCTTTCTAATTGTAAGCTTGCTTGTGACAGACCTTGCTCTTTTGCCAATTTGGATCGCGATGTTCGTTTGCGACTTCGGAAAAACATGAAGTTTCTTCTCCCGCGGAGTCAATCATAATACCTTTCCCAGAGCGATCGAATCTGCCAGGAAGAGTCATGAGGTGAGTGCAAACCACGACTTTACCTTATAATTGTTTGAAGGTATTCTTCGACGGGTTCGCAGTCTTATCGACACTCCACTCGCGCAGCCACTAAGCAATCAATGCCATTGCTCCCTTACTCAATACATCACCGCGTCAGTCACGAGCACGTTGGAATGATCAAAATTTCGGTGTGCACCCATGAGCCAGAAAACCCATGAGCTAGAAAACCCATGAGCTAGAAAGCCTATCAGCTAGGAAACCCGTGAGCCAGAAAATTTGTGGTGTGTTCTCTGAGCTTGCGAAGCTTCTACGCGCAGCGTCGACACGACTCATTGTCAGCCGGACCGCGTGCTTGATTGCTTTCTCGGCGGATCTCCTTCGGCATTTCAACTTTCACCGTTCTCTCGTCCTTCAGAGATTAAGATATCGGTCTCTGATGATTCGTGAGTCGACACTGCATCTTAACCACTCATGGAACTGCTCAAGTTTATCTTTCCAAACGCGCAGGGCCAAGAGATGGGAACTTATCTGGAAAATCCGTAATAAGTGAATGGCGAAGATGTGCCTGAATATCCTCTCCGATTGTAATGATAGCGTTGCATTCCATCTTTCAATTCTCTCGCCTCACTAACATCATTCGGAGCTTTTTGGAATGAATATAAGATTATGCTACCTTTTCAATGAAACCGTCATCCCGATACTGCTCCTGTTGTCCCATCTGTGAGGATGCATTAGGGTCTTCGCCTCCAATAGGAGAGTGACGTTCGATCATGCTGTGATGCAGAATAGTCCTGAACGATGCAATCCTTAAGCCGGAACGCGACTCTGATGAACGTCAAAGCAGCAAAAATCTCTGACAAAGTCCACGGTCTACCGGGTCGTGTCGACGCATAGAAGCTTCGGTGGCTCAGAGAGCACCCCACAAATTTTCTGGCTCATGGGTTTTCTAGCTGATGGGTTTTCTGGCTCATGGGTTTTCTAGCTCACGGGTTTTCTGGCTCATGGGCGGTAATCAAAATTTCGTCGGAGATTTTCAAAACTCACTATAATCAAATATAATAAGAGCATGGAAGTTTCCTAAACGGGTGAAGTACAGACTCCGCCGATTTTCCCAGCAAACGAAAAATCTCAGCAGCGCAGGTAACAAATGACCTCGGATCTACGGCAGTTTCTTATCTCGGAAGCTTAGTCATCTCATTGTCCGTTCAGAGCGAGCATCCTCGTGATCGCTCCGGCTCCTTTTCATTTCGCTGCGTTTCCAGCGCCTCTCACGTGAAGACGATTCCCATCGTTTTCAATCCTCTCGCACCCGCTATCCATTAATTGTTTGCCCTGTCACGATTGCTCCAACGAGATTCTACGATCGGGAACCTCGATGCTCTGTTTTTCCTCATCGGAATTCAGCTTCTGCAGTCATACCTATAAGCTACCGAAGTAGACTACGTTTTCGTGAGAATCACTCATCACGCCCATCACAATTTTCTGGGCTGTCGTTCTTCCAGTTTCATCTCTACCGGAAGAAGCGTACGGATATGAATGGAGATTTTCGAGTCCCAATTTGCCCTTTGTTTGGCGTCGTAATGTCGACCCCGAGTAATGCCCGCGGCGGCATCTATCCGATGCCGCTCATGATAAATCTCAAGGCTCAGTTCATGTGTCTCGAACTTCAAATCGAACCTGAGAAGTCTACGGTCGGGGCGGACCTCCCCTTCTCGCCTCCGAAATGTCATGGATGGGGACCCTATTCGATGATAGTTCAGAATCCATGCTCTCGGAATTCGTTGTTGAAGTCAACCACAACACAACTCGTCGCCACTCTGACGATGAGGCTCGTGGTGCAAAATCGTCACATTCGAAAATGTTACAGCTCTAGTTGGTACTGATCACTCTAACATCACGTAGACGTTTGACGAGGTCTTACAACAAAAAGCTACATGTATCACTGCTGTCATGTTGCATTCTTTGCCTTGTATCATCTGCAATCCGCTAGTACAAAGATGCTGCTTTGATTTTATGGGGCGGTGGAAATTCAGACATGAGCAGTAATCGGCCGCCATCAACTGGCGAGAATAAATCAATACAGATGCTCTATTCAAGAGTCGGAAGTAGGGTAATGACGCAAGTTCCGATTAGCACGAAGTTTCCCACTTCTGAATTTCTACTAATCACCGTATGGGCAACTTTCCCTCCCATGAGAGCTTCAAGCTTCACCAGGTACTCTCCAACCAGTGGATGAGCCACCTCCTCCCGAATCCTTGGTTCCTTCCAAGCCCTCCCGTCCTTTCCGCAGTTTCTTGCTTACGTCGGAGCGACGAACATTAGTATTCTCTGTAACTCTCTCCGGAGAAGAATGCGAGTTCTCCCAAAGGTTATCTCTCCCTCCCAAGAGCGAAACGAGTATCTTCTCTAGAACGACCTGATCATATGTAATTATTTGAAAATTTTGAATCGTATCGCGATCTGGACGCGAATTCATCAGGGGGATCTCTCATTCCCGTTCCATCTCATTCTGGGATAGATCAATTCCACGGGCGTCAGCCCCGAACAATGCAATGGTTTGATGCTGTGATAATCCCCTCCACGAAATCCGACCATTGTTTTCCTCAGCGCTGCTAACCCTCGGGATCGCCTGATAATCATGCAGACCGTCATCCAGCTGTGGCATGTTCAGTTGTTTCCCAGAGTCGACTTGACATCGGTGAAAGCTCAGTTATGTTCGGGTCGGGAAGTCCACCTGATGCTAACCTACAACTGGAGCTCACCATGAAGGGGACGTTAGGACGCCGCTACTGCGTCCCAGAGCCTTGCTCAACTCTACAGGTGGCCGAGAATGCATAGCAGCCTGCTTTCCGGGACCCGTGGATGAGCGGACGTCTAGGCACTCGAGTCAAAGCGGAGCCGCGTCTCGCACCCCTCACGTCGGACGAAACAGGGGTTCAGAATGCCGAATTCCGATTTACAGAGTCCAGCTGTTGGAAACAAGCTCTTCCGCCGCGCATTCCGGGAGCTCGGCTTGGATGTGAATTCTCACCATTCATAACGCAGTTGGCGCCCGATTGGGTTTAATTCCTCGTTGGGCTCCAAACCCTGACGCTGCGTGGCCGACATCTCCGTTCAGCCACGGATGAAATTTGTTTCATACATCAAGGGAATTCTCGGATCCAGAAGTAAGGGCATGGGCTTTTCTGAATCGATGTGCATTGAGATGCTCATTGGAACTTGTAGTGAGCACAGCGGCGTCTGACCATCCATTTTTTTCACAAACGTGTCTCGATTCGCCGTTGCACTCTCGACTGTTCATCCATCCGTTCAGCCCTGAACTTTCCTCAGCGATGCCAAGAGAGGAGTCACGCCGTAACGTCGGCAGGATGGGAGTGACGGGGGAAATGATCCTGAGCGAGGAACAAATATTTCAAAATGCCTCTGCGTACTGTTCGTCTCGAGATTGGAGGAGCTCTTATTGGCAGATGGTAAGCCGCGGCATGCTGACTAGGACTCCAGTGGAAGATGAATGACGGGGAACGATGTAGAGAACCACTGTGCAGCTGGAAGCGAACCAACTGCTCGAGATACGAACATTGATGACTGCGGCCAGAACAGTGGATTTGTGAGGCCTTCCCAAACGAGACAGCTGTGACCATGTTCGGTGCAATGGACGCAGCTTTCGCTAAATCTGCGGCGGTATCAGACTACTCGACGTGTCTTGATAACAGCTCCTGAATGAGATGGATTCTCTCTACACAGGATTCGTCTTTCTCAGATCATCCCCTGCTCAGTTGTGTTCTTGGATCTGGACTGAACACGGCGTTGTTTGGTATGTGTTAGCTGTGCTGGAGGATTGAGAACCGTCGGAAACAGCCGTTCGGGGTCTGCCCAACCACAACTCCCCGTTCTCCGATTTTTTGATTCGAGTCCGTTGGCTCGTTCCTCATCTCGAAAAACGTTTTCAGCCGATATTCAGTTCCTCACCCTCCCCTGCATCACAAAATCGCTGGAGGGCGAGAGAGACAAAATGCGAATGAATTGACAGCGGTTTGGGCTCCAGCGTCGAACGACAACTTTTTGGGAAACGTCGTCTTCGGACTGCTCGTGGAAAGCGTGAGGGCATACGATTCACGAAATTTCAAGCTCGGGAACTAGTTTTTGACATCTTGTTCCTCCTCGATCCACTAGAACCTGGAACTTAAGCAGCGATCCCTACTGAACAAGCTTTCCATCTTTTGTCGATCGATGATTCGGCTGGTGCCGTGTCCCAATGGCAGGCTCTGCCATGGTCGGACTCTGCTCACGACTGTCGTGTGAAAAGTCTCAGTCGAGATTAAATTGTACACTTTCCTGAAAGATCCCTGATTCCTAATTTGGTGACAGCAGATATGATTGCTAGACCCGAGAGCTCAATTCAATCGACATCGAGTTAGCGTCTTTTTCGCTCAAACCAGGATTGTAGTACATTTCCGTGATGGAGAACCACATGTAAGAAAGCCAAGTCGACATGCGAACTGAGCGCGCGAGTTTTGTTCATTTAGCACCGTATTCACCCGGATGTTTTTCGGCCGCATGCTCAAGCACCAGGGAAGAGTTGTTGTTTCCTCGATTCCTCAATCATGTATTCTTCTGGAAAGTCAATCAATGCGCGCGGGAAACTAAATCCTGATTTGCGTTATCTGACATCACGTTGTGGTGCTGCAAATCATCTTCTTAAGCTGTTGTTCTCGTGGTCAAAGTGTATCCGGGAATACATTCGTCATTGTCAGTTACCGATGTAGTTGTCCCGCTGCTGCGCGGTGATCGAATTTAGAAAGCAGTTGTCAGGGGAAGAGGAAAACAAATTCCCGTAAAGAAACCTCGTGCTCCGCGCGGAGAGGGTCCAGGACCGGCCCTCTCCGCTTTCGTCGCTGAGGGTAAGCGAACTCTGCTTCAGTGTGAGACTGGCGCGCTCCCAAACGGTCGGCAGCCGTCGTGGCACCGCCATGGCCACGACAACGAATCAAAGCTTATTATCAGATGACAGTGCCGTCGGAGTAGGTGTCGCGGCCGGAGCCGCTGGTGCCGCAGGTGTAGCAGATGAGGAACAACAAATGAGAAAAGTCTACGACTTCGCGGTTCCTCTCCTCGTGCTAGCGTGTGTGATATCGACCCTGTTCAACCTGATCGTGCTAGTGTCTTTACGATGGTTAAGACGGAGCATAAATCCCACGTTGAGTTTGAGTCTGAGCCTGACGTTCGCGGATGCATACGCGTCGTTCATGCTTGGCCTCGGTTTTGTCATCAACAGCTATCTACCTCTGCTGAACATAGAGATCCACCGCTGTTTCAATTTGGTGCTCGAAGCGCTCCGGCTCAGTGGACTAGTGGCCGCGGCGTTCAACCTCCTGGCGTTATCGTTCAACCATTACGTAGGGATACTGCGACCGCTTCATTATGCGTCTACGGTCACCAGAAGAAGTGCGTATATTGGCATCGTCTTGTTGTGGGCGTTTCCGCTGGTGATATTCTTTACGTACTTCTCGAGTGTACCCGACCAAGGCTTTCGGAGTCACGAGTGTGGCAATTTCGCATTTCTGCGTGAATCGCGGTTTTCGGTGCTTCTAGGAATGCTGTTCACGGTGCCGCTGGTTGTGATGATGTTCATATACTTTCACATTTTCTTCATAATTCGACAACACAAGATCGGACTGTTCGCGCAGACGAGCAATCGACACGTAGTCTGTAAGAAAACCGCTTCGAACTCGTCCGTCACGACGGGTCTCACATCCGCGACCTGCACCCAGGCCAGCCGTCGACTGCAGAACGTAAAAGCCGTGTACACGACGTTGCTCATCATCGGAACGTATCTAGCCGGCTGGATGCCAGCCGTCTGTTTCTACGTGTTCACCTGCACCGACAGCTGCCCGTTTCCGGTGAATAGGCTTTCGATGACAACTCGGATATCGGGTGGAATACTTGTGAACGCCCTCATTATCGCCAAATCGCTTGTGGATCCGTTCATCTACGCCGCTAGGATGCCCGAGGTCAGCGAAGCGCTCTCACGAATGTTTCGATGCCGCCCGCGGCCTAGTTTTCGCCACGCGAGGGGTGCTAGCTACAATCGAAACTTCAACTCAGCTCCATGCTTTCCCAAGTCCCCGATCGGAACGCCGCTTCGAGGAGACAGCCAGCGAACAGACTGCACGTATGCAGGCTCTCGTGCCGTGTACGTTAGCCGACCCCGAGGAGGTCTCGTTCCGTCGAATAGTATGGGGTCGCTGGTGAATTCGTCGCCGCCACCGCAGCCGACGATGCCTTCGCCACAGCAGTTGCCTTTATCTAACGGTCTCAATCACAACGGTGCAATTCGCAGCAGCCCTTACCACCACCACCACCACCAACAACAACACCAACATCTTCACCATCAACATCAACTCCGCCAACAGCCGGATCAACGGCAAGATCAAGATCACAGTCATCACATTTACAATGATAACACTTATCACCATCTGCAGCAGCAGCGTCACTTTCACAACTTCCTGGTCAGCAGCCAGGATGGCACTGGTGGAGGGCCGACGACTCATCATCTGATCACGAACGCAGATGATGCGCTCGAATCATCATCTCCTCGGATCGCCGCCTCTTCCAGGCTTGTGGTTAAGACTAACTTATAACGTTACATCGAGGCCGCTTGATTATGGCCGAATTCTTTGGCTGCAAATCAAGAAGCGGCCCTCGATGTTTCACCGGATAGCGTTCTAGTAGTCAATCGTGCTCACAAAGTGGCAGCATCAACCTCTCTCTTTCGCGAGCAGCTCAACTCCTACCCCTCCAACTGTTTCCTAATCGTTTGCGAGGACCCAAGCAGCTGTTGCCTAGTTCTATTTTCGATCCCTCATCCTCCTCCCCCTTCGCCTCGTCCTTCATCTTCTACTTCGTCCTCTCCAAACAATCCCCATCGTACGGCACCGCTTCATCCCGATACCGATGCCGAAGATCCACCCGATCCCGTTTTTGCTTTCCCAACGAATCTTTCAAACTCGGGCTCTACCCTCAATAGAGACTCGTCTCTACCTCTAGCCGACAGCGTCACCGCCGTGTTGATCCGCTTCCGGCACACAGTCCTACTTCCCCGGATTTTGTAATCACCTAAACCCTGCCCACGTTTATCCCCTACTGGACTACATAATCTCAATCGCAACGCCCAGTCCTGCTCGTCCCGCAGGGCGGGTCGCGGCATCGTCGCTTCAGTCCTCGCTCTCCGAGCCTGTCGTTCCCGAAATCCTGCTCTTTTCCTTTTCTGTCCACATTGCTGCCCTACTTGTTTTTGTTGTTGTTGTTGCTGCTGCTGTCGTCGTCGTAGTCGAAGCAATCGATGTCAAAACCAGCGGAGCATACCCACGCCGCTGCACTTCGATTTTCAAATAAGCAAAAAGGAACCCAAGGCTTCGACCAAAGGTTTTTATGTACGTTCGCCAAAGGAATCACAGCACCGTTCGAAAACTAGTGACCGACCGACCGACCGACCGACGATGACACTGCGAACGACCCACAGATCGAGATCTCATTCATGAAACGGAGTCGTGGTTTACAAAATCAATCGTGATATTAAAACTATCTGGTAGATTGTACAGGATGATTTAACGGAGATTCTCGCATCCATCCATCTCTCCACCTGATCATGCGACTAACAGTCCCCGAGTCACGCAAGACGTGTTTTCGTAGCAGTGCCCCGACAGCTCGGCGAAGGTCAGACTCTACACGGTGAAAATTCATTGGAGTCTTTTCCGCTGCGGAGCGGTTTAGGCTTGGGGTTTCCCCGAGATGAAAGATTCGGGCTCAGCTGTAGCCTTGGAACTGTGAGCACGAGCACGAGCTTGTCAGAACAGGCATTTGTTTCTAGACCGTGGCAAACCTTCGAATTGAGCTGGAAGTGACAGAACAGAGCGGATATCTTGGGTATCGTTCACTATTGCCACGATGACGGAGGATTATTGAATGGCATATTGCATATTGTGCACCGTATCAGACCGCTTCATTCAAAGACGGACTACTTTTCCTTGATCCGTGGTAGATGAGGTGTGTTCGGAGGTCTGGAATCTCCCGCTCACGCAGATTCGCCTTTCGATCACCGCTTTCGTCCCAGTTGTGCGAGAAAGCCGTGCGATCGACCAACGCCGAGCGAGAAATCACGAGTTCGCTGATTTCCATCCTCTCCGTGACTGCTTCCGGGTCTGAAGACGAATCCGCCTTGCGTGACAAGTGAGAAATTTCGGTGAAGCTACGATGTTTTCGTGAAACACGGACATAGCCCATTTCAAGCAACGTTGGTAAAGCGGCGCTCGACAAAATCTTCCGTTGCCAAACGGGCGTGACATTTTCTGGAAAATGTTTGACGTGGTCGATGGTCGCTGTGGAGTTGATGGACCGGATGGGAGATGAGGAACGCGGGTCGAAACATACTTTTTAGGAGCGTGGAACGCAACAAAGCTCGAAACGGGTCGATTCTCGTATCCAATCGAGCCTGCTAAGAGAATGTGCTAGGATGGTGTTCCCTCTTGTTCCTCAGATTTCTATTTTGAAGTCGATGCCGTATAAATATGTAAGATTATCGGCAGCATTGCCTTTGATGTTGTTTGAAATCAGAAAACCGATCAGTGGACAGATCGGTCGAATGATGGATCAATCGACCTCTATGTATAAAGGATTGTATCATAACTGATAGGTAGATTGAACGATATTATCACCACGGAACCGACAATACCGAAGAACAATGTTCAATAATTCTGAAGTTTTATGGAAAGTGCCCGGAGCCTTTTGAGATGTTTTTCACTTTCTTGATAAATATATGAATAATTCCAATCTCATTGTATCGTGTAAATTGTGATTCATACCAGGAAGCTAAAGCGGGAGGAATCGAAACTTTGAGCAAATGTCAACTATATCGTCCCGATGTGCGGACTGTATATTTTTATTTTTCGTTTAGGTTGTGGCCGGATCGCTCGTTTTTGATAGGCAGGTACAGGCACGGTCGAATTCGAGGGGAAACTGATCGATTGACGTGTGGGGGAAACGGACCGCCTGAAAGAATAATTATACTGACAGCGTGATACCAATTGATAAGATTCTTCACTGAAAAATAAACAGAATATTTATGGAATTCCTCCAGCATAAGGGCTCTTGTTTTTCGCTGTCATGGAGGGCTCAAGGTGAGCTCGCTGTGAAAGTTCTCTCTCGCTTCAGCTGTTGTGGCAAGTCGAAGGAGACAGTGGAAATTGGAAAACGCCCGATCCGAGCTGAGTTCTCCGCGACCTCATACGCGAGCGTCTACGGTCCGCCAGCCTCAAGATGTGTCAGATTAATGCATAGCGAGCAGGTCGAGTATCCGACCACACCTTCGTAGGGTATTGTTTCCATGGCTTCAGGTTGGATATTCAGGAAATTCCTGTTTTGCCGCTATCTGTTTCTGTATTTCGGACACCCGTTGACGCACCGAGTGATAGCCTCTGAGAAAGGAAGCAAGAAAGAGGGAGAGAAAGTACGCGCTCTCTTGTATGACGAACGAATCGGCCGCGCCGAGAGATGCACGGCCATACTAGCTTTGATTATGCTCACAGACAAGAGTCAGATTAATGTCAAGAAGCGATATGGGTGGATCCTCTCTAAGCAGTCGTCAAGAAATCCGAGGGCTCTTCAACGGGCATCAACGGGCCAGCCTTGTCAAGGTCTCAACGCTGATGACAAGGCATCACCACAACAGGGTCGCAAAAGCGAGTCTCAATCTTGAAAAACCAATGGCGAGGTGTCACTAGGCCCGGAGCCAAGAGATCTGCGAGTCATGATCGGCGACCTCATCAACAGACGCGGCGGTTTCGTCGGAGACTCAGCGAGTTTCACCCTGGAAAGGCGATTCGTCTCCATATTTTTTTTTCAGTCCCCGTAGGTTCGTTGAGCCTCCCATCGGCCGCCACGGAATTCCTGGACTGGGACTGATCCGATAGCGCATTCTTGTAGGTTTACAGAAGGGATGAAGAATACTCCCATAGAGAACGTAACAAGACTTGGTTCAGATTCTGGTCCCCGACATCGCGATGTATCCCATCTAACCATCGCCCATCATCAGAAAACTCTCTCTCCCACTCTCTCACGAATACTGAGAATTGTCGCCATATGAGAATCTCGTCGTTCCTCACTCTCACAGAGCGAAACGCACGAAACGAATTCGGAAAGCTGAAAAAACAAACCCGAAGAACGCACGGTACATATACAGCAGTGGCATGGAAGAGAGAGGAGCTACTTGAGCATTTACTCGTAAAGAGGGCCTCTCCCTTCCATTATTTTCCCGCTGACGCCATTCAAATAGAGATTTTGTTGCCTCCAATAAAGTATCCCGTGAGTTATTATCGGGTCGTTTTTCCCCAGAGTCTGCAGACAGCTCAGACATCTCCTGGCAAGGTTTCCTCTCGCTCTACCAGCAACAACCTTGCCATCAAAGCCGGGTTGCTGTTTCGCTCGCTCGCTTCCCCGAGAAACAAGCGCTCAAGACAAGCTCTTCTATTAGAAAGTCAGCCGTCAGCTACTCCCCGCTTAGCAATTATTGAAGTGGGCTAATGATAACGATGAACACAATCAAGCGCTATTCACTCGAATTTCCGCTCTTAAGGTGATCCCGAAAACCGTCTCGAACACGTCAGGCAGCCTCCGACACGTTTGTTTTGTCTTGGAATCGGAAGTTGGGCCGGAACGATCGATATCGATCCCTCCGGTGCACAGAAAACATCATCATCCTGACATTTCATGATCAACGTCAACGAAATCTGCTCGAATGCTGTCGAAATTCTAGCCTTGGAAGCTCGAGGACAAGGTCTCAGCAATATTTCTTGGCTTTCGGTGCAGGTACACATGTCGGTAGCTTGATAGGGCCACGGTGGAGAAGATTAATGGAAGCAGCTGGAATGCGGGCGATGTTCTTTCAGAAGCACTCACTAGAATCGATGCAAACGATATCTTCTCTGAAACTTTCCCAAGCAGAACCTCCTGTAGAGAGGGGTGTCAAGCCTCCTTGTCGACTTCGCGGGGCCCAATGTTGCGGCGCTTGTGCAGAGAGGTTTCAGTATTTCTCCAACGTTTCTCTCCGGCTTCGACTGGTGTTACGTGAACGTCTCGGGAGAGAATAAAAGCTTCCGCTGTCGCTCAGAATTTCCATCAAGACTCATCACTTGTCGTCGTGATATCGATGTCGACGGCGCCGCGCAGTGTCGTCTCTGTAACAACTGTGTACCATAGCTGTAGAAATTCCCGCAAAACTCGTCAGCTAATGTCTTGTGATACGCAGTCGCTGTCACCCAGAGGACAAATCTCCGTCCACAGACAACCGTTCCCTTGTTGATCGATTCTTGCGCTCGATACCTAACGCGGACGTCAGATTGAATCGAATGTTTGCGCGCAGGCTTGTCCAAAGTTACGATGCGAACGTCTTGGACCACGGAAGAGAGTATCGTTTCAGTAACGAACCGATACAATATCGGAGCAGCATCGTTCACAGTCGGCCAAACGGAGCTCATTGTTTTTGGCGAGTTAGTGCACATCACTGGTGGGGAACAGCGCGCGGACACACTGTCAATCGCATGCGACCGGAGGGTTGTAGTGCCTGCGACTGCTGCTTGAGTTTCAAAATGATTCTGAATCTCCCCCTTTGTTGCGTCGGACACGCCGACATAGAGAGCAGGCTCACAGGCTGTCACACTAACAGCCAAACAGGCTGGCAAGCACCCCGACTGGAAAGCTGACCGAATGAGTGGCGGTTGTTTTCAGGTGTTTTGAAATTAGCATGCTCGCTTACAAGGACTTGATGACGCTTCAAGCAAGACGATCGTCTTTTAGCATCTCGCGGATAATGACGCCGGCGATCGTGGCCCGCGGATAATACGAGATGTCATCCAGTTGCAGAAGGATGAAATGGATGCCCTTCATGTTGGGCAGCAAGAAACGACTCATTGAATCCGATTGAAATAGAGCACTTATGATGCAATATGTCTTTGTGGATGCGCGAAAAGTTCCCATCGGTATACAGCTGTTTCAGAAACATCGCCACAGTTTGACGCAGCTCGAAAGTCTTCAGACTCTCGACAGGACGCTCGCTACTTCAGAACAGATACAATCTCGAATCGCAGTCGCTATACTGCCTAAGGCACTTCCAATCAGACACTACTCACTACTCACAATTAGTGTGCACGCCAGAATAGCCAGAGCTTCAATGTCTCGACGGGTGTTCAAGGTGATGCGGATGCGAGGAGGCTACAAAACTTGAATATGGCGGATATGTATTTGTGTTTCATGCGGAAACAGTGGGCCTGGTGCGTTCATTCATGCGCTGCAAAATGAATTCGAGCTATTCGGCGATCAAACAGAAGCCTCCCGCGTGAATATTGGGATGTTAGGTATTATATCGTGTCGCATCGTAGCGCTTTCCGCAACTCTAGGTGATGTAGAATGTGTTTAGTGATGCCGTCTCTGCCTGCCCCAAACTCCTGCGTTCACGAGCTCATTTCCAGCCATGAAAAGTTTCGGAGCTCTGCCTGACTGATGAAAAATGTGTGCGCGGAGGATTTCTCCTTCGAAAAGGTACCAAACCATGAATTTTTCATCGGTAAGGCGGTGCTCAGAAACCGTTCAAGTCAAGGAACAGGTTCGTTATGCGCGATATCTTGGGGCGTCCTTCGTGGCGGACCGTGCCGAAGTGCCGCTCGGGGCGGATCTACAAAAATTCGGGAAATCTGGGAAATGCCGCCCCCGGACGCGGAGCGACAACCAAAAAACGATCCGCTATGGGCAGTGGCGTACCTAGGGGGGGCAGAGGGGGCACTTGCCCCGGGCGCAAAACTGGAGGGGCGCCACGTTCAGGGGCGCCGCGCTCGAGGGGGCGCAAAGTTTAGGGGGCGCAAAACTGCAGGTTTGCAAGCTGAAGTTAATAATGTCTGACTTGAGGGCTTCCATGGGCCAGGACAGACTGAGCGCACTAGCGCTCCTGAGCATTGAGAGAGAGGAGACGGAAAATACAGACTTCCAAGCTATCATAGAAGAGTTTGCGGCATCCATCGCCCGGAAAAAGCAATCCTAATAATCTCGCCGAACATCATTGTAGTACCATTAAATAAACATAACCTCGGTGAACACTTCTGAAACTTCGGAGCACCTTGAATTGGGGGGGGGGCGCATTCCGGCTGGCTTGCCCCGGGCGCGCTTCACCCTGGGAACGCCACTGGCTATGGGGCATGAACAGGGCTGTGCGCCGCGGTATAAATCGACGGCGGACCTCAATATTGACGGCGGCGGAGCGCGCCGTGGCGCGACGATATAGTGACCTCACTGGCCGAAAGGGAAATGAAATAGAGTCATATGTAGCCACTTTCCACTTATCTTTGTATTTATTCCGACTTTTTTCGAAGATTGCTCAGAAACACCCGATTGTCATGAATGAAAAGCGCTTTCAAGGGTTGGTCAACGCATCCCGAGGTCAGCCATTTGCGCATTCCGCCGCAGCGCGCCGGCGACAACGCGGAAATTTCGCGGCGCCTGGCGGCGGACTGGAAACCTCGGCGCGCCGGCGCGCCGGCGATTTTGTGACGCGGCGCACAGCCCTGGGCATGAATCGGTAAAATGCCGCCCTCTCGGAGTGCCGCCCGGGGCGTCCATTACTTTCAATGATCTTTTGCTTGTCTTTCTCTCTCTTTTTCTGGGCATGGCCTGCATAGTTCTGCTTATTATACCCACAAAACTCGTATTTCAGCCACCACGATCGATACCATAGACACGGAAGGCAAAGTCTACTTTGAAGCATGTAGGTCTCCTCCGATTCGAGACACGAAGACCTATTCGCGATCTCGGCTCAAAACCGGATGAAGTTCATATGGCCAGGCCACTTGCGTGACAATCTCGATTGCGAATAAGAGGAATCAATGACAGTCGATACGAGTGGATGCACTTCTCCAACATTATGCAATGCCGGCATGCGAGAACATTCAGGTCCGGAAGACAAGTTATCTGATCCGATCGAAAGATCCTGCCGCTCATCATTACGCCCGATTTGGCTCATGCAAACCAGCGTGTTTGATTGAGCGCGTCAAGACACTTTTGTCCGCGAATCCTTGACCCGGAGGTTTCGGCCTCACGCGGAACTTCTGAACACGCATATAATAGACCTACTGATTCCTTGGATTCAGCCCGCGTGTCATTCCAGAGCTGCCCCAGATCTAGTGAGCGGCAGACGATCCAGAAGCACAGTCAAGCATCCAATGGGTGTTATTGAGCACTGAACCCGTCTATGACTGGGGATGGTTATCAGCCGCCGCCACCAGAAAGTGCAATTTCAGAACCCCGGATGAAAAGTCGGTTGTTGATGCCGACGCGGTTTAGTCATGAAAGACTAGCTGTTTTCAGGACATTTATTTAGAAGGAAAGGCATTTGGCTTGTATCCCACGACCATGTCAGTTCCCTAGGATGGCGTGTCGGAATCTTCGACCCCGCCGCTGTGAGAATCACTCCTTCTGAGCTGCGATATCGCTTAAGTAGATAATATAGCACAATTAGTCGTCGGGCAGCTGCACCGATGCCAACGTCGGTGTATATCATCACCGAGCTCCGATGTCCGTCTGTCTGTCTACTTGTCCTTCTGCGTTGGACATATATCCTGTTTCGGTCCCGTCTCGGCTCGGGTCGTCCAGCGGAGTCGGAACGTCAGTAAGTCGTGAAACCCCGCTCCAGTGTACGGTATCGCCAGGAGTCGCACGCTGAATTATAATGCACGTTCATGACACGACTTCTATACCCCGTACATCCAAGCGATGAACACATTGCCATTCGTGGACGGGAAGCATTCCATTATCTGACTCGATTTCAACTGATCTTGAGACACATTACTGCGGAGAACTCTTATGGGCTCGATGCGTCCCGGTGGCCAGGATGTTTCAGGGCCGCAATGTCCACCGCCGCAACGATTTGGGTCAGAAAGTCCTGCTCCGAGGGATGATGCTCCATTCCCTTTTCGATCCTCAATAATACCATGGTATTCATTCCATTCTCGCTCCCAAATCAAAAATTCACAGACAGTCTGACTCTCATCTCTCATACACGTGCAGCTATCCTTAACGATCACTCGTAGTTTTTCACCCGAAATCTCTCAGCTGTTCTTCTCGTCGCTCCTCTTCACTCTGGTTAACTCGCCACATTGTTGTGCGTCCATCGTCTCTGACAACGTTATAGCCATCAAACCTGTTGCATTCTCTCTGAATAGCGTCTACAATGATGGGTTCTGTCGTCGTAACGGTGCATCGATTGGAATCTCGAACGATGAGAGCAGATCACGGAATTCGCTCATGTCCTATCGCCCCATAGCTTGCATCACTACGTGCCCGACGACGTCCTCGGAGAGTCAATGGAGGAAGCCGCTCGATCCTGTGAGAACCGCCCGAGGAGCACCGCTCGTCGCAGGCGGGTCATCGCTCGTCAGACAGCTCTCATTCACCTCCGCCGCCAGTTGTTCTAAAGGACGACGAATTCAATAAATCGACGATCCATCACAAACCTCATCAGCCTTCAGCAGTTATGATGAACACCTCCGCGATTCGACAAGCGATCGGTCAATCCTGCGGGCGGCGAACAAGGGTTAGTTTCCAGGAGGCGCGGAAAGATTTCTGAGAGAGTCCGGAGATTTTCGGGCTGTCAGGCAGCATGAAGGATACATATGTACATTCTCATCGCCGTATGGCATGAGTGCGTTTGTCGAAGACGACTGCGTCGTTACTTCCATATGCCGATACCGGGGAAACATTGTGCAACCGGCAATGTCATATTCGCACGACGGCCAGCAGACGCTAAAGCACCATTCGTCTCTTTGATATTCGGAACTGGAGTTTACAGCGAAGTTTATTTCCCGAAGAAATTTGAGCTACCATTGTCAGATACGACAGAGGTACGGGAATGTGCCACGACCACAAAAAGTGAAATTCTTCTGCTTTGTAGAGTGCGTGGGAGGCTGAGTTGTGCGGCGACAAAAAAAGAAGATGTGAGGGCTTCCGGGAGAAAGGAAACGAGCGAGGAATAGAGGAGGGATGTTATTGCGAAAATGAAAGTTTTTGAACGCTGAGGGGACAGAAGAGTCTGCGAATGGTAACAAAGAAACAGGAGTAGGGGACGAAAACCGGTGGGAACAAAGATTTAGGCTAGCGTTCGCTCAAAACACTCAGAACACACACAATTGCTGCGGTGCTCCCTCGCGACGAGAATAGAATAGAGCAGGGGTCGCTGTAGCGGCTTAGGAACGAATGTTAATCCCTTCGACTCAGGGGAGGACGGAGATTTGCGGGAAAAGTGGTCTCTGACACATCCCTGGATTCGCTCTGCCTTGTTTTACGGCCGGGGTTGCGAATTTGCATCCTCCGCGAGAAAGCCGGCTGAGAGGTTGGAGAGCCAAGCTCATTTCTGTATCTGGGGACTCAAGCTCTGTGTTCTTAGGTAGTTCCACTCATCGTAATGGATTTCTGAAGACATGAAAGACAAAAGTGGAGCGTGCATTGGCTCTTGGGAACGAAGATCAGCGAGAAAACAGCTTGAAGCTCCCCATGGAGCCTCTTAATAGCTCAACTGACGGGAATCTTTGGGTTCCATTGTTCCTGCAGGATTGCAAGATATGGAAATTCTTTGCAGAAGTTCAAGGCCAGCAAGGGCTTTTCAACTTTCGTAGGTCGACGTCCCCGGGGTGCTCACCGGACATCGGCTTATAGCCAAATCAGCGATCTCGTCCACTCTGGAATGGCTTGACAAATTCAAAGCTGCCTTTTGAGCTCTTTCATCGTTTGCTCGAGTGCTAGGGAGGAACGAACCTGTCGTCTCGGATCGTTTTTTCCGATCTCGTCACTCTCGGGATAAGAGTCCATTCAATTTTGGCAGAGGTAACCGCGGTCAAGTTCCGATGGAGGATCGAAGGAGAAAGAGCTTTCGAGGACTCCGAGATTTGCTGGTAACCAACAAGCTCAAGCTGAATGCCCGAAGAGAGAGCGTCAAGGGCCGGGGTTTGTCGAATGACTGGGAGTCCACATCGCTAGCTTGCCTTCCAACCAATAAAGGTCTCCGGTTTTCCAGCTTCACGGTTCTTTTGAACCCCGAGATGATACCGTTCATTTGAGAGCGAACCTCACCGGTCGTTGCAATGGCCCCGCTTTGTATCCCACCACTCTCGTCCCGCTAATTGTTTGCTAAAAAGTTCCAAGGCCACCGCGTCACCTGAAGTTAGCGGATTTTGTCGGAGATAATGAAGCGAACACTTCCTGTGCGAACGCTGTGGTTCTTTTAGGGATCGGAAGTTCGGTGCTCGTTCAGGCTTGAAAGCGAACTACCTGAAGAAGTTGAGAGAGGACGGGAGAAAATGGATCGGGGAACTCTCCAAGTTTGTGTCGACGATTCGATCAGGACATATCATCGCAACTTGGGATGCTGCAATAGCCACAGCAAGGCGAGACTCGTCAGGGTGATCCGATCACAAATCTCTCGCCTTCTCCAAAAACCTTGCAGCCGACGCATATCAAGCTTCGAGATTCAAGCTCCCAAAAATAAGAACCAAGAACAGATTCGTTCTTGGAAAAGGAGCCCTACGATTCGGAGCAAATCTACTGTTTCGATAGGGTTGACTCGCTCATAGTCAGCTTCAGGACTCCTCCCTGATGCGACCCGATAGGTGTTTCGAAGGAATGACAACCAGCGAAGCCCGAAGAAACAGACAAGAGAAGGCGATTGTGAGCTCGGTATCGAGTCTCGATTTCCAACCGGAAGAAAGATGATGAGCCGAAGCCACGAGGAAGTTGGAGTCAGCTGAATTGGACGAAGCGGTATACAAGGTGTCTGAATCCGTGGAGCCCTACAGACTTACGCAAGGGTGAATTGAGCTCAACTCGGTGTAGCTCGGATCAGACAAAAACAGGAATTGTATTCGACTACCCGACCCGATACGGGTATATTCTTCCCTTCGCTATCAGGCGAGACAGATCAATGCGAAGCTACTGTACGTACGAGACAGTGCGGTGAAGTTCGAGCCACAGAGTTCGTCCGGGGGATAATTCCCTCGTGCGGTCAGTGCAGCAGTCGGGCAGACCTGCAGGAGCACAATCACCCAAGCAAGACAATTAGCTTGGAGGACCGCGGTGGGAAGATAACCGGATCTGAGGCGGCAGTTTCTCTCCTCCACCGTATCGCTATCCGAATATATGAACAGTTACCCATTCCTTGGCTTAGCTGAGCGGCAAACGAGACAGACAACATTGCCTCTGGGGAACATCATGTCGTGGGCGCGTCAGTCGGCCCGCCTCACTCCTTCTCCATGGCAGTCTTTTGCTCTCAGGCATGTTTGGCTGTGGTGGGACGTACTTCGCTGCATGAGCTAGCCCCGTTCGTTTTCGATTCCTTCATCAGTTTCAAAAACATAGCTTTTTTCTTATTGGGAGCTTGCGAAGCATGTCTCACAGGGACTCATCCGTGCCGAATCCGCTTCGGCAATGCCACGGAGCGGTTTCCCCCTTTTATGAAACATGATGCGCTGATTCAGCTCACTTCCGGTGTGATAGTCGGTCGCAACGGTGGATCCAGAATCTTTCCAGCCGAATCCGGCATCCGATGGGCGCGCCGCTTTGAGATCCACTTGTATCGTACTGCTTGATCAGTAGCTTCACTCCGCGAGACTTCCCCAAAGCTCATCTCCACGCGAATCTAATGGCGATCCAATCCGAGGAGACAGCCGATAATTTCAATAAGGTCCCTTTATAGCATAAATGAGCATAATCTGATGATATCAATAAACGTGAGGATACAGTAGTATACCATCGTAAGCTTCACTGAAACGGCAGTCTAGTATGTGAGCGTGTTAATAATGATTTCGGTTGACACTGTGCACGGCTTATGGCTAGAGTTCGGTGTTGGGCTTATAGCTTCCGTCGAGAGGTCCCACACAGCCTCGTGCAATGCCAAGCGGACAGAAGACGCTAAGCGTTTGGTTACACACACAGCGGTCGTTTATTGAGGATGTGAAAGCCTTTACGGGCTGTGAGGGCATAGAGTACACGCCCCTCTCTTGAACTCTTTCACTGTCGGACTCCCTCGTACCTAGGTCCTTCTACATGTTCGCATGTTGTCCGACGTACGGAACCGTTTCGGTATATACTCAGCTGGAGCTGAGCGCTGGGTTTCAGTCCGCAATGCACAAGTTCGAAAAAAAAAATTCCGTCGAAAAATGCGATTTGTAGGTGGAAAAGAATATTTGAGAACTGTTTCGACCTCATTCTGCCTCGAAAAAGCAGATTCAATCATCGACACGATTCAGAGGGAGCTTGTTCCTCGTGTGTTGGGCGTTTTTTTGAGAAAATTAAGTGCTCCCATTCGCTCATGCGCAGCAGCTGTCTTCAACATGTGAAGGATGAACAGTGGTGTGCATAATGCATTTTCATCTCCTCCTGTCACGATTTCCGTTATAATCAAAAGAATAACGGTTGCGAGCAAAATACGCATCAAGATTTCTGTTCAGTTCCGTCGTCTTCCGAAACCCCTCTCCGAACGCTTGAACTTCGACCGGGCAAGGTCAAGAAGAATCAGTGGAGGGGCGGCATTTTCGACATTGGGCGATTCCGCCCCGGGCGGCACCAGGTAGTTGCACGCCACTGAGGATGAATAGACGGTGCACATTCGAGGAAAACGAGCGTTGGGTCCATTTTTCGTGTTGGGGGCGTGGGCCAGGAACACAGTCTTTTCCCATCAAGACACTCGTCGACTTTCAGTGAAAAGATAGTTCTGAAATCCTCTTCGTTGATACTGTGAGCCAGAAAATCCAGTCATCTAATCGCTGGACTATCATGTGAGATCCTCGTAGTCAATACACTCAATGAGCAATCATCTACCCGAACCTGGATGCTGTGAGATAAAGTGGGATCGTGTTTCCTGTGATGTGGGGACACGGTGCGATATACTCGGTTCCGAGAATAGTACTTGACTTTTGTCCTGGTATCTCGGCGGATTCGACCTTTTTGCGTCGACACATCTTTCAAAGACCACGTTCTCCTCTATCTTCTTCAAAAAACCCGGTGGGGTAGTTCAGTCTTCGACTGAACTGTTAGTTGCGTGGGACACGTTCCTTGGTCGAAGCTCATGTTTCGGGTGGTGAACTTTGTCAGCGGCGCAGTGACGTCATTAATCAGCGAACGGTCTCAGAATGATATTTGTAATTCGGTGTGTTCGTCATCAAGTTTGGCGTTTGATATGCGCGCCAACCTAAATCAAGGGGGCAGTCAATGGAAGGGTTATTCCATAGGTATGCAGTTGGCGATCCTGAATCATCTTTGTTCGCTGATCTTTCCATCACTTGCATAAGGAATTGACAACCGTGTTTTCTCTGAAGAGTTCTCAAGGCTGCCATTGACTGAGTGATGATGCAGCCCGTTTTACAATGTCTCTTTTTGAGCGTTCATAATCATTCCGTTATACTGTCGTTTTTCAAACCAGCCTCTGACTTATTGAGTTCTTACAAAGATTGGTTTGTGGTGACTAAAATAGCTGATATGGGTTATGTTTTCCCCAATGGCGATATTTTTGCAGTCCATCGAATCGATGGAAGTTTGATTGAGCGTTGTGGCTTCATAAGAATTGTTGTATGATGTAATCCTAAACTCATCGTTCACGAGAACAACCATTCATGCCTCTTGGACTCAATCTTGACATTATGATCAAAATCCCCACATACAAGTATTGCTCGATTTGCGTCGTCCGGTCTTAAGACTGAACTCTGGCTCTGTAGGAGCTCTCGTACGAGCGTCTGAGCGACATTGGGATTGATGTACAGAACCACGATTGTAACGGGTCGACCATGGAGTAGGGCATCGGCATAGCAGAAATACGCAACGTCATTATCAGTGAGGGAGGGCTGCGCCAATCGCATCGAACCCTGCAGCATGGAGTCGTTGACACAAATTTCGACACCTCCCGTTTTCGATTTACGTTTGTTTTGTGACAGTAAGTGATAGCCCTCGATCTCGAATGCAGTGTCGTTGGAGAGCCAAGTTTCTGTCAAACATAAGATGCTCGCTTCCATCAAAACTGAATCCGACACGAGATCTTGGACGTGGGCCGCAATACTTTGTACATTGTTTAAGAGGAGCCCTGCGTCGTTCTTGAATGAGTCGAGCAGGGCAAGATCGTGTGTTAGGAATCTATGATTGTCCAATGGTTGTAAGTCGCTTCGTAATTGTGATAGAGTTGGTGAATGGTGGGGAGTAGCGTGATAGAAATGGTAATCGTTATTACGGTTTACTCGGAGGAAGGGGCCCGGAAGAGTTCCGGTAGGATCCAAGCGGTCCCAACGGCTCTCTGTAAGCCCATGGTGCACTTGGAGGTGGGAAAGCCCAGGAAATGCGTGAAAATCCATAACTGCGTGCAATCCGTGTTCGAGTCGAGTCCTGTGTGGATCAAGTCAATCCCCGGGAAAATGTCGCGGCTCGTGCAGTAGACCCTATGGTGAGAGGTCAGGAAGAATTCTGGGCGATTGGTAGCGGTTCTCGGTTCCCGGGGTGCACGCACTTGGTGCTCTGAGGCCCAGAGAATCACGAAGGAGCAGTGGAAGATCGCTCGCGCCAGTGGCGGCGCTAGGCGGAGGCTATGGAGGCTATAGCCTCCTCGAGCTCGAAATTCTTGAGGCTAGCCTCAAGAAATTTTGTGAACAATAAACTGAGTCACGAGGGGAACAAGGCAATTCCAGTTCTTCCGAGAAGGAATCTGTTTGAGAGTATCTGAGCCGGCTTCCGGTTCTGGAGAAAGCGGACGCCGGCGCCACCTTTCCATGTCCTGTTCCACCGCTGACTTTCACGGCGCTGTTGCTTAAGGTGACACAAATCAAACCGCACGGTGCTCAGAGTGATCTAGAAAAATGCATAGACAAGTGCTGCCCACCAGTTTTTTCAAGAATCAGCCAGAGACGGAACCCGTAAACGATTGACATTGGTAAGGGAGAAACAAAAATTAGGAAAATATCGAAAACTCTTCAGGCCGATACAGTAGAAGCTCGTTACAACAAACACGTTGGTGCCAAAATCAGTTCGTTATACTGAATGTTCGCTGAAACGGAATGTACCGGAAAATGGCAATATCAGCCACAAGCCACAAATGATCATCTTCATTAAGATTACTATGATTTAGGAACGATATACGAGCACAATCGTCATCCCTTGATATCTATATTTGTGCTTTGTCTCACAGCGGGCAACTTCGTAAAAAGACAAGGGGTGCTCATGAGCCTCTTCTAGAAAGAGAGAAAAGAGGGAAAGGGAAAGGGAGAGTCTAGCCTCCTCCAAAAACAAGTCTAGCGCCGCCACTGGCTCGCGCGTCCCTTTCATGAGCCGCACGGAATTGAAATCACAAAGCCAATCAATTGCAAGACAAGATTCAGTCGACATTTCGTTGCATCTGACTGAATATATCAGTAGTCAAGGAGATGCTTCTGGTGTTCTCTATGTCGAATGAGTCGTCTGCCCGCGTGTTGACACCAGATCAAACAACGTTGACGAAGTAACCGGAAACTGGCCTCCGCAAAAGTGTGCGCCAATAAAATCATCGCATCGAGCGCAATGAATTTCAGCCAATAAGATCATCGCATTGCGCCTACGACTTCCGTCACAACGCCCTCACTCTCTTTTCCAGATCAGCGATCCTAAGAACGTGTCCCACGTTAAAACTGGCGGTATCTCAGTCCAGGAAAGCGCATTCATTGCAGTCCGACTGCGGCTTCTTCGGCCCGGACTCCGCAGCTCCGTCTGAAGGGAGGAGAATATATATATATATTCAAATAAGCGTCTGTTAGCATTGCTTAATGGTTTCCCGTTCTTGGGATGACCGGTAGTCCAACTCGTTGTCGGCTCCATAAAACATTGCTGCCGATATCGAGTGACCGAACCCGGATTCTGTGGTCTATCAGAACCAAAGGAATCATTCGAACTATTCTTAGGGCAGCCGGAATTGAACCCATGAGAGCGTGAAGCTCATTCCCCGTCGACCACTCTGTGACGAGATGCTGTCGGTTGACCAGAGAACGAAATTGTACAGGAAAAGGCCCGTCTGATCATTTCAATTTGAATGGATGTTTACCCTCGTAAGTTGCTGCTCTCGAACTTCTGCACCACCGCCTGCAAGGAAGATAGGAGCTCAAGGTCGGTCGATAAACGTCGTGTTTCCTGCTGACCATCGAATGATGGAATTCAGTTCGTGCGATAACGTTCTCCCCACGAACAGGGCAATCTCGTGGAGGTCCGACCGGGCCGCAGTGCGAGAGGTAGGGATGCGCCTCGCTCAGGCTTAGCTCCTTAGCTCAGGCTTAGCTTTGCGCTTGGATAGGAACCGACGCACAGTGGGAAATTCGGCCGAAATAGGATGACTTAAGTGAATGTCTGAGTTGAGCCCCCAAAGCCCATGCATCGTGTACACCGATGGCTAAAAATCCGGCTGATCAGAAATTTCAGCTCACGTAAGTTCTAGAGAGTCGTCAAAGTCGGCGAAAATAGGCAAACTTCCCGGGTCTGGAAATGCACTGTCCCCAAGTGTCCCCCCGGAACTTTTTCTTTTTAAATGACCGCCTTTCAGTCCTCTTTCGTATGGAACAGAGAAATCTTGCGGAAGTTTGCGGAATCGCGCGTACGGTCAACTTCTAGGAGGTCCGGAAAACTCGATCAAGCGGTGGTCATCCTCATCCCAGAAGAGTGACACTCAGTCAACTTCACGCCAGAACCCACGTTCATTTGCTGAATGGACTCTCGTTACGACGAAGACCGTTGAAACGAATTTCTGGATGATATAAGGAAGTTGTGGTTGGCTAGCTTGGCTAGCTGAGCTAGCTGCTGGGAGAATGTCGTCGAGATTATCCCGTTGTGACGAATTCCACTCGTCGGAGTTCGGTCGGTTCCGAGAGGTCTCTCGGAACGAGTGTCGACTGTATCCTGTGATTATCATGGAAAATAGATCCATGTAGATGCAAGGCAAGTCATCGGACTAATTTTCCTCTGGAATTTCCTGCGGGCCCTCAGCTAGAATGTACTCTGGTATCAGATGTACTTGCAACACATTTCGATCTCAATGTCGACTAAGACGAGTTCTCACCAATGCTCTGCATATGGAGTGGAGCGTCAAGATGTCGAACGATCTGATTTGCTAACTGTCAACAGAGAACTCCTTCCCCGAGCTCCCCTCAACTCAGGAGCTCAGCCAGAGCCGGTGGAGGAGTCAAAATAATCATGTCATCCTATTTCGCCGAAATTTCCCACTGTGCGACGTTAAGAACGATGATGGAAAACATCGATTCCAGCGCATAGCCAACGTCAGCGCCAGTCCGATTCCAGCAGAATCAACACAATCGAAAACGGGTCGAGCGCTAGGCCAGACGACGCTTTCGCAGGATGGTATTCAGTTCGCTGAGTCCTTTGAGCATTTGGAATCAGTTTCGCTCTGAAATGGAATTTGAGCTGGAAGGAAGTTCTACGAGTCAATCAGAACAATTGAATATCTGAAGGAAGTTCCTACATCGCGCGCGAGGGAGGAGAATGGAGCATATCAATGCGATGAATGCGGAGCTACTTACAGGGGATTCAGATCCCCGAATTCGAGGGGGAATCACTGATATAATCGACGAGTCTCTATCATTACGACTCTTGTCTGCTTTGTAGGCTTCCGACGCAACAGATTTTATTCGTAGAGGGTACTTACGTAAGCTTTGTGGTCATAACTGTTTCCAGTGGAATAATGTCCCAGTGATTATTCTGGTAACGTCGTTGAGCTCAGCTTAATTTCGAAGCTCAAGATTTACGCGATGTTAAGAAACGGCGCTGAAGTTTCGAATCGTTACCTAATCGAGATTTGCAGCGCACTCGGATTCTGCGCCTTGCATTGCTCGTCTGCTAACGTCGCGGATTACCGTAATCTAGAGCAGCCGCTAAACGATCAGATTCGACTGAATCGGGCGCTTCGAATCGAGCGAGTCAGATGCTCTGAAAGTGGAACTGGATAGCTTGGACTTGAGATCAATCATCTCCTGCTTGGAGGAATGATTTCGGTCACCTCAAGCGAGATCGAACCAGAGGTCAGAACCCTCGGGGCCTTGTACGTATGATAGCTAGCGCACGCCGCGCACTTATGTTAGAGACAGCTCAGCGAACACTCATTGTGAACGAGGGGTCTTGGAGGATCGCTTAGCGCGGATGCAAGAAGTATCTCTGATGTGAAAAATAGAAATGAAGCTGTCAGGGTTCCGTATTGCATGCGCTACTACCCTTTCCTCTGACTCTCGGTTCAGTGTTCTCATTCGATCAGCCCAGAATAGCCGTATCGCTCATGAGAACGCATGGATGCGGAGAGTACCAGGAGGATCTCGGAATCCCGTGGAAGGCGACATTGACCTGAGTTTGGAGAGGCGCACGTGCCGCTCCTGGATCGATGAGCAGATTTGCTTCAATAGACGAAGGCTGCATGATTCAGATTCTTATAGCTGATTCCGCGCTGAAGGGATCAAACCAGGCGCAGCTACAGGAATTCTTGTAACGCACTTTTCAGAACAGGCGCGTAGGCAGGAGTTTCTTGGGGAGGGGGGGGGCTACTAGATTCTCCGGGCTCAGCAGTATAGGGAATCAACATGGGAGGGAAAAATTTCGGGGGGCAGGGGGTGGGGGGCGAAGCGATCGTGAAGGGGACAGAAGGGCTCAGGAACTTGATGAAACTGAGGTGTCGACCTCCGCGGAATGGACCATGCGTGGCGGGTCGCAGAGTTCTCCCGCGACAACGATTTCTGTTACGCTGCCAAGCTGACCACGCTGAATCGCATTTTACCGTTTTCTGGTCGAATGCCAGATAACTCCCTCATGGTGAAGCTGAAGAGCCTTGAAAGGGAGCGTCGCTTAGAGAGGTGCTGAACATTATCGCGGTTTTCTCCGTTCCACTGAGCTCCTCAGTGCACACCAGAAAATTGTCTCGAGAATACTCTCGGTTAATGACGATCGATGGTTCGCGAGGCATTCAAGACTGATATTGAAGAACCTACAGCGCGAGTACCAAATCTGGGCTGATAGAGCTCGGGATCTGACTGACAATGAGTGAGATTTTATAGATATACCCAAAAATCTGGCGTATAAGGGACGCAACAGAAAAGGAACTTTTCGTATGAGGGACTTTCGTATAAGGAACTTATCGTATAAGGAACTTATCGTATGAGGAACTTATCGTATAAGGAACTTATCGTATAAGGAACTTATAGTATGGGGAACTTAACGTATAAGGGACTAGTCGTATGAGGGACTTATCGTATAACGCAGTGGTTCTCAACCTGGGTTCCGCGGAACCCTTGGGTTCCATGAGGTATTTTCCGGGCCATCGGGGGTTCCGCCGAGCGGCCCGCGGAACCCTGATCCTATTCCATTCGGGGGTTTCACGGTGCTTCTCGAGGAGCCCTTGAACATTCCGATGGCCAGAAATTGAACAGATGGATGACAGAAACGATTGTGGGTTCTTCTCGGTGCCGCAGCATCTTGCGGAATGTTTGTTGGGGAACTCTGGCTCATACCATACATCCCTCATAACAAAAATCCCTCATACGACAAGTCCCTTATACGAAAAGTTCCTTATACGATGAGTCCCTTATACGATAAGTCCCTTATATGATAAGTTCCTTATGCGAGAAGTTCCTTATACGACAAGTCCCTTATACGAAAAGTTCCTTATACGAAAAGTCCCTTATACGAAAAGTCCCTTATACGAAAAGTCCCTTGTACAATAAGTTCCTTATACGATAAATCCCTTATACGCCGGACGTTTTTCCGAAAACGGGAGCCCCATATACGTCAGATTTTAGGGTAATACTATTGCGTAGCCGGGCTCCGGAGTACAGTGTCGAGTCTAGAAGATTCCTGATTAGGGAAATAGGTATATATGGTAAGAAGGTGCGTGGATGTAACGCGTTGATTTCGACTGAGGACGGGATGGTCGGTGCTCCGGGATGGGGACACTGACGATCAGATAATTCTGGGTCGTTTACACAAAGGAATCAATCAGACCCAGTAGGAATGAGCGGACAAAACGAATTGCGCAACTCCTTCCGACGGATCGCCTTGAATTCTCCGACAACATTCTCACCTCTCCGTGTTTCGTCGGTTTCCCCGTCATCGTTACTGCAGTAGGTTTCCCTCGGATTCCGAAGGGATGAGTTACGCGATGTCATTTCGATATCGCGTAATCGGTGTTTTCGTCTTGTCACCGAACGAAAGAGCAAGGCCATGGATGTCTCCTGGCTCGGCTATATCCTCGGAATGGGATCCGTTATAACTCCTGGCGCGACGCATGTTAGAGCATCTCTTTCGTTACGAGATCCAGCCACATTGATAACTTGTACCCTCCACGATTGACGCAGGAAAGGAGCCTTGCGCGTGGCAGAATTAATATCCTCTCAGATCGCGATTCGTCTGATTTATGACCTGTTTCGTTTGAATTCTGAGCTTATTGAGTTCCAAGTGATCCCTGAAAACAGATGATAAATATGCGACGAGGGAAAGGTTCTCTCGCACGAGTTCTCTCAAGTGACGATCGTCTCCTACGGCTTGAAAAGGTGACGCAGTAGGAGACGATAATGGCGGTTATCTATCTTAACGCCCACAATATTTCAGGGGAGGTTCTTCGTTTGCTCTAATGATTCCTGAACAAACTTCGTGACAGGCTCGAGCGGTTTCCTCTAATTAGGGCTTCCGGTTCCCTTCCTCCGAGTTCATTGATGAAGTTGAACCATTCCGAAGCGTAGTCGCAAGTCGGATCAGGCTTCGCAAATTGATCCCGTCGGCTCCTCCTAAGCGACGCGAAACGGTGTTCGAAGATACCGCTGGTCGGGAATCGCGGGAATCAGCAAATGGCACACTCCAAGTGTGATTCCATCTTGGAAGAGACGAATGCGATAAAATTCAGGGAAACACAAGGAATATTCCGAATGCTTTTCTTTAGGTACATAGAAGGAGCTCGCGCTCGACGAGAACCCTCTGATATTCGGTAGCTTTCGCTCCGAGTTCACTCAGATGGAACAGTCCACGGCGATTCATGGTCCGAACAGAGACCGTCGATACGCAGACTATCAGTTCGTCGGCCCCAGCTGACGTTGCGTCGTCGTCGTCGTTGCCGAGCTATGCATCACAAAAAGTCAAGCCGTTTCCGCGGCGGCGCGTCGGCGTGGGAGGTGAAGGCGGAGTTGGCGCCGAATGGTAGCCCTCAAGAGGCATGGCGGCACAGAAAGTGTGATTTGAACTGATTTTCGGATTCAGATCCAAATCAGGACTAATCCTAATCATGCTCGGAATCCATGCAAATCCGGGATCAGACCTGGAACTAGATCGGAATACTCGTGTCGAATTTCTAGTCTGTACAAATGCACGAATAAAGAATCCGTTTCTAACAGAGCGTTGGCGGACGGGACCCGATTTTGACAAGAAAGATGCTCATTGCGTTTTCTCTCATTCAATTTCTGACTCCCAGTCGGTGGAGATATTCTGGGAGATGATTGAGAGCGTCTTCCCCACATTTCTGGACAAGGAGACACCTCCACCGAGAAGAACCTCGCTCGCTCGAACATTGGGGCTGAGACATTCTCACACGAACGATCCGTAGCATTGGCTTGACCTCCCCCCAGAGTCGTTCCTCGGGAAGGATGCACTGTGGAGGAAACTATCGCATCTCGATAGTTTGATAGTAGGAGAAGGGTCATGAAGATCTCATGCTGGTCGAACAATTCTCAATGGCTGGAACTGATGTTGACATGTAGTGTTAGGTTACACGAATGTTGTTTTGTTCGAACGAATTTTCTCGCTGTGGAAACTCAGGTCGTCATGTGGTTGAAAGCCTTCCAACCCGATTCGATGTGGCTCAGGCCAGGAGTACATGAAAAAGGTGAGATCACTGAGGCTTGGGAGGAGGATACTACGCGAGAGCACCGAATGACGGAAATACCCTCGAATTGACCAAAGCGACTGCCGGCGGAGCGACTGAACGGAAGGAAGACAAGCGACCGACAAACAAGACGTCCACTCCATCAGTGTGCGTAGGTCTGGCGGCACTCGAACGTCATACCAGACACTAGGACATGAATACTGCGAACGATTCCGGCGGGGAGCCTTCCCAAGACGTCAGATTCCGAGCAGCTGCTGCGAGTGACAATCATGCGAAATGGTATGAGAATCACATGCGAACCAAATGCGACTACGGGGGAGTCAGACTGGCCCGAATGCTCGTAAAGCTCAATCTCCAGCCGTAAAGGACAAATCTCTGCTTGTGCTAGCGAGGGAGCGGGGGTTGGCCGCAGATCCGATGCAGCAACCTCGTTTGAAACAGCCCGTCGATTGAACAACAAAGTCCCACACTCTCATGGGGACACACAGGAGCCCCCAGGAAGAAGGATGTGAGAGGTCGGAGGTGAGGCCGTGCATCGTTCAGTATGTGATCAAAGGCCACGAATCGAATGAAGCTGAAGCAGAATGAAACTAAACGTGTTTAATGTTTGACAAAGGAGCCTGCGGCCCGCTTCACAACTTTCCGTGTTCCTTGGAAATGGTTCCGCGGGTCGCGAAGGATTATTCCAGGGAGTTTGGGGCGGGAGAAATTAATTCCAAAGTATGTGGAACGCGACTCTCGGTTGAAACTGAAGTTTGCACATTAGCGTCGTGGTTCCTTGTTGTTTCGTGGTTGCGAACTCTTGACTCTGCGTTGATATTGCGCTCCACACTGCACGAAGTGACGAACTTTAACGCTATAATGTCAACAGCTCGCCGTGGCTTTCGAGGTCGAGAGCGCGTTTCTCCAAATCGAGTGAAGCAAAACCGAATTTTTCAATCAAGAATTGTACATCAGAGTTTTTCATGGAAATTTTGTACCAGGCGCGTTCCTCAGATTCCATTGAGGGGATTCGCAACCTGATGGATACCGGAGACTCGAAAAAGAATTCAGAGTGTCATTGTGAGGGTAACGACCTAGATAGGTGCGCCGTGCGCCTCAGACAGTCGCAAGCCTGGAACGCCATTCTAAATTAAATTCTGTCCCTGCCAGCGTCGCGGGGAGGGGGCGAGAGTATCGCAATCTGTTACCGATCCGCAACTGTCGAGAATGGTGATTCATCATCTCTCTTTTGAGGAGTCTTAGATTTCGCTGAACGTCGAACACTCCCAAGCGACGACCCTCGAAACTTTGGCTGTAGTCGTTGAGTTGAGTATCACCGAAAGTGGTTGCAAGAGGGTGCGCTTCCCTGATTGCTTCACCCCGCGCCAGCGCCAGGGAGCCTCTCCTTCGCTGTACTTTGCTGATCACTGACAGTGGAGCAGACGATATAGAATTTCGCGTTTTTCCCGACGCCAGCGAGACGCAGTCTTCAGGGGAAAAGTTCTAGAGCCTGTGGAGCCTGTGACAGTACTGTTGAAAACGACCTACGCATTTAGAAACGTTTCCAATTTCCACTCTTGTCTCTCCCGAAAAACACGGAATTCGACGGGATTCCGTATCGATCTAGATTCTAGAATCTAGACAAAGTTCCCGACTATGATCTTCCGCACGCACAAATGAACTGTTCTTAAAAATGACCCCAACCGCCGCAGGTCCACACGGAGCGCCCCGCGAGATGCCCGAAGAATGAGCAGCACAGGAGTTCGAGAGGAACTTCCATGATTGACTTCAATGCGTGGGATATCAGACTTTCTGGAAGGTTTGAGGAATCTGCGCTCGGGAATCGACTACCGAACTCTCCCGCGCCTGAAATCGACAAGAAAATGGAATAATCCTGGGAGTGAGGTGTCCCCTGAGGACATGCCCACGTTTTCTCCATGAACGGTGTGAAGCGAGGTACCCAAGGGACGGAATTCTTGTTTTGGAAAAAAGGCAACTGCGCACTTGGGAATTGTCGGGAAAACTCGTGGGAAATTAAGCAGATTCGCATCCTCTCGCGCAGGTATGAATCATTTCAGGCGCGGTACAACCTATGCTACGACACATAGAATCATGGCTCGAACCCGATCGCAGGCATCTGATTGTTCGGCCGGGACAGAATGATGGGTCCGAGGTCCGAAGCATGAAAGAAGAAGAAGAAAAAAGGAGAGGAAAAGTTTGAGGGCGGCAGGGATGATTCATTTTTATGTCTGAGAGCGAGAACGCAGAAGTGAGGTTGCCCGGAACTTTGGTGTGCATCGGGGACAATATCAATTCGTGGCATCGAGCTCCAAGCCCTCGAAAACGTTGTTTGAGATCTCTGACCGTTATGGACAGCTGTGTTATACTCCTCGCGTTATGTCAAGTCGTGCTGAGATGCGTCCTGACAGCCCAGTGAATGTGAGAGTTTCATCCACGGAATCGCCGCGGAGGAATCGACAAGCTTCGAAAAAATCACTGCCAGCACTGAACTGCGACGCTGACAGCGTCTTCATAGGACTTGTCAACGGTACAATTGCGCATCCATAGAAGTCTGGCGACGCTTATTGCGTGAGCATTTCGTCCCCGACAGATCGAGGGCAATGACTCGTATGTCATCGACTCCGGGCGAATTTCTTCCGGGCGTCGCGTCGCTTGTCGAGGAGGAAGCCGTTGGTGAAGAAACACCTCGAGAAGTCATATTATGCTGCAATGTTGTTCCGAATAAGGAGGCGAATCTGACGTTTCCTGTCCCGCACGAGGGGTAACAGTGGGAGCCGGATCTATCGTATAGAGATTCCTCATGATTAGTACGGGCCGCGCGAGCCGTAAGAAGTGGGAACCATCTATTTTTTCCACACGTCAGATGTTCTTACATTCAAGAGTTATTCACTCGGAACTCCACGAAAAATTACCCTCGCGTTCAATTTTCCTTGGAACTTCAAAGCGTCCGACGAGGCAATCAAACTACGTACCGTTCCCCTGAGCTGAAGAACTCCCACTCGAAATCTAAAACGAACTCTGATGCGAGAGAAAGTTTCGGGAAGTTTTTGCTCCCACCAACCACTAGGCTTTGCAAATAACCGCATTTCAGAATAACCGCGGTTACGGTTAACCGAAAACCGCAAACTCAAAACCGCAATCGAAGTTAACCGCAAAAATTTGGCCAATAACCGCGGTTATAACCGCAAATAACCGCGGTTATGCAGTATCATGCTGCAAGACGCAATTTTGAGCAGAATTTGTGATTGGACCCTCGTTCTCATGCCCAAACAACTGAAGCGAGCTCAAAACCCTTTGAGACCGCGACCAACACTCCTGTGAAAACTGGAGGTGAGGAAGGTCTCCCCCGAAGGGAGACACACTCATATGATTTCCAGGCGCCTAAGTTGTTCCCGGAATTTCCGGAACTCAGATCTTCTAGGGCAGGGGTTCTCAAACTGTGTGCCACCGGTACCAAACCGCCGCGGTGCCGCGAGATAGGCTCCTTGAGCATAGGACGGGGCTGCCGCTGATTCTGGATTGACCCGGGGGGAAACGACAGAGAGTCACGGGCGATTCCGAACTCGGTCTGACCAGGCTCTTTGAAGTCTATGAGCGAGATTTCCGGGTCGGTCTGACCATACTTTTTGAAGAGCTCGGGGTGCCGCGTGGTGCCGCCACCGGAAAAGTTCGCGAACCTCTGTCCTAGAAATTGCGGAAGTGCACTGCGGAATTCTCTCGATGTCTCGCGGTTAAAAGCGGTTAAAACCGCAATTTGGTCGCGGTTATCGCGGTTAATAACCGCGAATTTCTTGCGGTTATTGCGGTTATTGCGGTTATTAACCGCGGTTAAATAACCGTTGCAAAGCCTACCAACCACCCTTCGTCAGTGTTGCCTCGAGCATTCACATGGATATGATGCCTTCCTGCGACTCATCTCTCCTCGTCGGAGTGTTTTTGTATTCGAGCGGCTGCACTTCAGTCGACGACAGCGAACAGATAGAACGGGAAAGAGAGAGAGATTTGAATTCGCACACCTTGCTCTCATCATTCCGTCACGCGAATCTTCCCATGCTCTCAGAGCAGAACCTGGAGAGAGCTTCTCTCAGATAGTATCCAGTGGAGCGATACCACCGTGGTTCTCCAGCTGGTGGAAATGCGCTGGAAAACGGAAAATTGAATGTTTCGCTCCTGGCGCTTTCAAGCGCGAAGTGAGCTGCGAATCGTCTCACAATCAGGCTTGCAGGATACAAATGGATAGAAAGCGTCTAGATACCAGGCTGAACGGGATTGCATGACTCAGTCTCGAGTGGGTATCCGAATACATTGCGAACATCGATTTAAGCTTGTTGTTAGCTTTTCCCGCCAGCGGAATAACAGCTTGCGTCCGCGCTTCATTGTGAATGCTACAATGCGTTCCCTGGAGGTTATAATTGCGCCGTTTACGATCCGGTTTCTTGAAGCGACGGGCAGCTTGTAATCCTTGGACGATATCCTTAAGTCTCACCAAAAACTCTCTCCAAGGAATACTGAGTCAGCCGATAGAATCTTCAATTGCTTCACCGAGAACTCCACTCCTCACTTTCGATGATGGCCTTCCCGATATCGTCCCTGGAGACGCCGCGGGGACTCTCATGAAGGAGAGCGCCGCTCACAGTTCACTTCAAAGTCTCTTCGCGCTCGCTTGACTACCTCATTCAGTTCATACGCCAGGGATGGTCCCACTAAATTGGGAACATCCGTCTCCCTCAAGGAAATGTTCATACGCCGGTCGAAGATGACCGGATTCTCTGTGGGACTCTTGTTGTTGAATTCAACAAACCGAAAGAATCGGCTTCTGGTGCAAACAGAACTCAACTGTTTGTTGCGAGCGATTGATCTCTCGACCGAGAGCTGTAAATTTTCCACTTATTCCAGAGCCACGGATGACTTCATCTTCATTGCAGTACGCGCCCAAGAGGAAGGCTTCGATTCGAAATCATCCGAGATTGGACCAGGAACATGCGGAGCCTACTGCGAAACTTTGGAGGAACTCAAAGGAGTAGCAAACGCTGCCACGGTGTAGAAGAAAAGCGTTATACCGTATCCCTCTGCATCAATTTGGTTTTGATTTGATTGTTTGAGGATTTGAGGAAACAAATAGACAACTAAACACATTCTGGATTTCCATAATTATGCACTGTTTGGAAGCTGATGAATGAGTCATGTAGGATCAAGCGCGCACGAACGTATGAGGCGCACTCGGGATCTGAAGTACGGAATCTGCCACGGAATTCTGGAGAAGTCCTGGTACATCGGATCTGACACATACCCGATCATGGGTCGTATATTCCTCGGTACCCTGCATCCGTGTTTCCAAACATAGAATATGTACATCCAAATATCTAACTGATCGACGGAGTTTATATGTTCTGACAAATCCCCGCGGAACATGGATCACCAACTTGGATTATCAGATGCGGGAACCGTTCTTCGAAACTTTCTGGGAGCTGGAAACGGCCGAGTCCGACGAGGAAAAGCATCCCTCATACGAGGGACCGCGGGATGCTCGATGTAAAGTGGCTTGAATAGTTTGTGCTCATGGGTTAGTGATGATAACGAGCATCCGTCGTCGTCCCACTTGCCTCGGGCTGACGGAATCCGCTCTGGAGGTCTTATTGATATCCCTGGATCCCAACTTCGTTTTCCAAGGTCTCGGCCCGTTTAAAATGCTGGCGAGGACTACATTGTTTCCCTGATGCGTTTCTCGCCGAAGTGACCTCGATCGTTTCGCAGTCTCCAGTGCGGTTCGATTCACCAAATTAAGTACCCGACACTCTAGAGCTACGATACATTAATGACACAATGGAGAGCTGTCATTCCAAACGAGTGGAACGCTTATTGCATCCCAATATATTGTTGTCCGCTGCCCGCTTTGCATTCTACGACTAGTGAAGTGATGCGCGGCGTCGACCATTGATCCAAGGGTCAAGGCCTGGGAGTTACGGCTTGCGTCCACGGTCATTTGTGGTGACCGTCTTCAGCCAGGAGCCTCGATCGCTTTTGTATTAACTCGTTCAGTCCGCAATGCTCGAGTCGGGGAGTCGATTCTCAGCAAAGTCTTCTCTTATAATGGAGCTGCGTTCTGTTATCGCGAAGCCCGGCCGGATTGGGGCGGCCGTGTTCACGACATGGTGAAAAATGCACGAAGGTCAAACGAACAGCGATCAGATGAATCCGGGGCCCAGTCTGGATAATCATCTAATCGAACGGAAAACGGGAATTTTATCATCCTGTCTCATGGATCGCAAGCAACATCATTCTTCCATTCTGGCCATCCATTCCTGAGAGTCGATGTCGATGGCTACCTACTCCAAATTCACATTCAGATATTGAATACAGGAGCCCATCATGATGCCTCAGCTCCATTCTGCGGGACCTTTGTCAGGACATCAGTCGTATCAAAATATTCAGATTCAAAATCATCCTGTTACCGTGAGGTTACACACTGGTAGCCGCACTCGGTCATACTCCGTGGATTCATACGGCTCACCAAACAAAACGATTACTTGCGCTACACCGCTGATATCCGACCCTCGGCGACCTTCACGGCTAGACCGATGAGTTTCCCCGCCTAATCTTCGTCGACGACCTGAGAGCCGAGTCGACAGGTCCCCTTGACTGATTCTCCACCTCGTTGGCGGCATGGTGAAGCGACGGGTCACCTCGCTATTTCACGAAAATTATACAACTCCTCCAGGGTGTTCCGCGGAGCTTCCGGTACATCATGGGATACCACCGAACATCGCGTCCTTCAACCTCATCCAGAGCACCCGCCATCGGTATACTACTTTTCATTCTCATCTCTGAGAACGCTCAGAGAACGTAATCATTCGAAGGTCTGCGTGCCAGACGCGCCCCGCATTCGTATAGGATTTCTGGGGACGCGGTGCGCCTTATATTCATAGTTAGAGATTGGATATTTAGGCACTGAAAAATTGAAAAAAAGGCAGGCGAATAGACACGCAATAATGCCGACATAGGCAAAGAAATTCGAGAAAGAGGCACTTGCGGACTGCTCCAACCTTCAGGCGGACGAACAGACTATCGTAGCGAAGAAAACGAAAGAAACGATTTCAGGCCGAGTGAAACGTAGCGTGTTCTTAATCAATGGTTCGGCTCATCTCTATCACACATTGAAATCGAGTGAATCTTTGGAGCTTGATGGAGTGAATGAGAGCCCTAGGGCAGATATAGGCCAAATGCCTGTGAAAATCCGAAAATAGGCAAAACTCCGTAAAATTTCCAAAATAGGCACTTTTAGGCATTCCAAGGCATTAGGGTTCTTTTTCAGATCAAAAATGGCCTCTGTTCCGAGGATATGATACCTCGAGTTTGTGGAAAAGATCGATCAGCACACGATTAACATGGCTACAACCGAAGCTGAATGTTGGGTCAGAGCTGCCCTGTTTCGCTCAAATCACGCAGGAACCCAGATTGGATCGTGCTCGAATCATGACCGTGTTTGAATCCGCAACTATGGACGAATTTAGTGTGACACGCACCTCGCGATGGAGGCGAGGTAAGCGGCGAGAGGTCAAAACCACCGTGAAGGCTGTTGATGGATAGAGAAGTTTATTGCATTACGTGGTGATATTGCTTGTCTCTGGTCACCAGTCACCACTGTGGCGATTCTCCTGAATTTGTTCATCGCTGTCGATGTGCAAGCATGGGCGTCTTCTTGGTTCGCGCCTACTGTGGCGTGCGTTGGATCGCATTCGTGCTATTAAAATCGATCTTGATCTTGGAGTCACCCGATCTTATCCAAAGACTGAGACGACAAAATGAGGTTCCCAGCTCTGGCAGTACACAAGAAGTCAGCAAGATTGTTCTGATTGTAGTGCTCAAACGCGGGACGCGCTGTTTGTGTTCGGGCGGATCGATTCCACTCACAATGGTTCGACATTTCACGAAGGAGGTCGACGTGCCGAAATCAATCACAGAGTACGGAAGCAGGAATTTCCCCGAACTGTTATGTGCTCGAGAATAGCCCTCCTTCCGTCGATAACGCCGTCGTTTGCGTTTCATTCAGATTTCTGCGTGGTCAAGAGGAACTTGAACAATCGTGCAGCGTTCAGTGTAGGAGCACATTCTCGGCACGCTTAGGGGAGGGTAAGGAATTTCCAAATAGGGGCCTGTCCGACGCGATTGTATGTTAAAGGCCCGGAAGAGGAACTGCGACCGCAGGACTCATCGGAGGACCGATCTCATACAGTACAAGGCTTCCGGGCCGGAGAGCAAAGATCATAACAATGATCAGGATGGGCACGCGTCTGTCATATCGTCACTTTGACCTAATCATGAATATGTCATTGCTTCTTCAGAGACTCATGCGACAGATCTGAGATCTCTGACCGATGGGAGCCGTTCTCAGTTGCTGGGTTCGCTGTTCGCAGTTCGCTGGGCGGTCGGACATTTCAGGTTCCGCCGACTGCCTCCTGTTGTGTCAGTTACTGCGTGCATGGCTCTTATTCGCGTCTGTATTTTGGGGATGTCACCGTCTAACGAGCCGGAACAGGAATCAAGAGCATTGCGTCCGAGTTCTGCTGTCCAATCGAGTATGAAAACCGTTGTCGACGAACGGAGCCCCAGCGGTTCCCGTCCGACATGCGCTGAGGCGAGTTGCGTCGGGAATCGGAATCGGCAGCCGTAACCGACGCGGAGCCATCTTATTGCGCGTCTGTAGCTCGGTCGCGGCAGCAGTTGCGACGTTTAAGTTCAGTGGTGACCGACGTCAGAGTCGTCTACTGTGCCGCTCATCTTACTTCGACGTCAGATGACGGGAATCTGATGCTTTCTCATCCAATATCCCTATCCAGTCAGAAGGATGACGCCGATCGTCTTCGATGGTATCGTATGTAGCTCTAGGCAGCTTCGAAGGACTCGGACAGATATTCACATTCCTGAGTGGATAGTTCTCATCCCACAGCCTCAGCATCGGGCCTATTATGCATCATACCCGATTGAACCAAATAATTTGACCTTCATGATTTGAACACGTATCTGACCCATATGACCATGACCGGAGCACCTGTATTTGTGCAAAATGGAACCCAGAAATATGAATAAAAATATGCGCAAGAATCAGCAATATCCACAGTGAAGCCTCGTTTCAATGAACCCCGCGGAGCCGGGAAAACACGTTCGTTGTAACGGGAATTCGTTATAACGGGAGGCTCCAAACATTATTCCCTATAGCCAACTGCTCGAATGGATACACAAAAACCTTTCGTTTTATTGAGGATTCCGTTTCAACGGTGGTTGTCGTAATGGTATATCCTATTTCCCGTGAAAGTGAAGCGTACTCTCACTATGAGGCACACGAAGGGATCGAGATATCGTCGGGCATGCCTGTCTAGCCTAGGACCTGACGGGTTTCAATAAGCGGGCCGGCTGGTGGCAGCATTCGCATTGATGAGGGTTGAAGAATTGAGGTGCGGAGGAAGATTTCGCTGGTGAGATGTCAAATCGGGATAGATCCCGGATTTCAGGGTGAAGAATCCCGTCTAAGATCGTTCAACGTATGTTTAAACGAAGAAAGTTTCGCTCGACGTCAACGGATTCTATTTGGGGAGAGGGAGACGCGATTTGCGACGGACCAGGGCCGCATGGCGTTTCAGGAACTGAACGTATGCGGAGTATTCCGTCATCTGTTCTCATTTTACGATCAGTGTGATCCCGAAACTGAGATGTTCCACATTCTTCCGGAAACTTTGTTCTTGCGAGCCCAGATTGGTCCTGACTTCGGTGCTCGGAGAGTAGACTCGAGAGCTGGCGCCCTTTCTCGATTCCGGTTTCTCGGTCGCCGCAGCCAAGCAGGCAAAATAAGCTCCTACGGAGACAAATCCCTCCCCAATAGGATCGCGACATAAATCCCAGCTATCAACGACAAACGAGAGCGTATCTAAATCGTTTACTAATTATCTCGGCTGGAGATTGGGCGGGCAGTGCGCAAGGGGCCGACTCACTGGCCAGATTTGACTTCATGCAGCTCGGGTCTCCATTGTCATGGTAGATATCTTGCAGATACACCAGGGATAACCCTCAGAACACACCATTTCCATCAGTTAGGCAGAGTTCTTGAGCTTCTTATGGTCAGAAGAAGGGTCGGTTATACGCGGGGCTCGAATATACGCATTTGGAGCGAGAAGGCGCAATTTCTATGCGATTTATGCCTTCTGCATATACATACGTATTCTAGCCATGACTATGTATGAATGTAACCCGTCCTCGCCTTACAGGTGGAAAGAACGTGCACATACACACACAGTGTATTTCGAGATCTATCTCATCTACTGCTCGCTTTGGCGAACCCGCCTCGAATCACGGAACGACCTGATCCGACCTTGAGAACGAATCTGAATTGCTGACCTTTCCAGTCCTCTGCCGCACCCCAGTCTGGTGAAAGTAAACTACTTCAGTCAACAGTTCTTCTTTCCTTCGTGTTTGCCGCTCATCAGCAAGGAGCGTCGTTCGTTCAAGTCAAAGGTTACTGAAACCGAGATTATGCTGATGAGGAACGCCGAAATTCTCGCACCGATGCTTCATGGAAATTATTCCGAAGCATGGCGCATGAGGGTGTACTTTCCCGTCTGCGGGTGTTTGACATCTGAAAACGAAAGCTTGCAAAAGAACTTTGCCACGCAGACTCGCGCGTGATTTCGACGCCAAAATTGAAGGAGTCCTGTAAAATGTGGTATATACAATTCGAAGAATCGTCACACGTTGCCGAACTTTGTAGATGCGCCACACACAGTGCAAACTGGAGGGATATCGTGATGTTCCATGGCTTGTGATTGTATGCTTCATCGAATTCTTTTTGCCGGTCGAGAACGAATCGTCAACGCAAATTGTATTCCCTCGAATCGATTTCATCGAATTGCGTCGCTCCACACACCCGAGAAAACTTCAGCGAGGTGAAGCACATAAATTTCCGCAAGACTCTTCGCGGCTGATATGGTTTCCTGGAGCGAATGGATGTTTGCCTGGGGGAAATCAGCTCGGAAAGCACCGTGTCAGTCCACCACGATGGAAGATATACCTCAACACATGTTTTTCTCCGAACCGGCGCAGGAGAAAAATACTAATCCCCAACTGGGCTAACTGCAAGAATATTCATTCTCGAAAGATATCGAGTGCGCGTGATTCATCCCTGATCTTTACCCAGCTGCTTCCAGCGTAGCGAGGGACATCGACTATAGGGATCAACGCTAGAGTACTAGAGTTGGGGTAATAGAACCGCAAGCGCGGATCGAATCTGAGTCTTCGGAATGCTGGGAGGATTCGTTCCGCGGACGACATGTGACGCCAGTGTGCTCACACCGGAACGTCCCCTCCAACTTGTTCCGATATGCTTCAGCAGTGGCGGATCTAGCCTCGACGGCGCCCGGGGCAGATCATCGAGAAAGCGCCCCCACGCCCGATTTTTCCTGGCAAAAACTCAAGTCTCAGGACCTAGCGATGTCTCTTTGCAAGCCAGAATTAATTTATCTCGGAGTATCGAAAGTTTTCGCATCATCTAAATATTATCACAAGATCAGAACCCCGATTTTGCGCCCCCTGAAAGCTGCGCCCGGGGCAAGTGCCCCGTCTGCCCCCCTAGATCCGCACCTGTGCTTCAGTTTTCTTCATAGGGAGCTGTTCTGCTTTCAGGACACTCGGAGACGTGATATGCGGAATGAATGAATGAAGCAGACTGCGAATAAGATCATTGGCTACTTGCATTGTTTATTGAATGCAGTATTCGCTCATTCAGAATTCCACCCTTTGATCAATATAGTATATACATTTATGAAGAATTGGTTCTCTATAGTATGGACGGGAGGGCCCTTGCGTCGCTGATTTTCGTTCAGATATCTCATTCTCGAAACTCGCTCCGTCAAGTTATGGACAGTAAACTAGATACAATGCATAAAATATTCAACATCAATGTTAAAACTCATTAGCTTGCGCAGCAATCTCTCAGACATCCAACAGTCGTCTCTCATCCTAAATAATTCACAAAACCAATTAGGCGATTCAGCGAAATTCTTAGAGTAAGGACTACATTTTTGAGGGAAATGGGAAAGCGTCTCACATCAGAACCTGACCGGAACCGCTCCATCTCAAGGAATCTCCTCAAATCGTTGAATTATTGAGGGTTGTCTCGAAAATTCGACGTAGGCCACGTCACCGTCTCGTTTTGAACCACTTGTTCGTACGATTGTTCTCCGTGTTCAGGTACAAACATGTACGTTCTGTGCTCGTTCGAGCTTCTGTCTATCTGCCTGCCAGCGTGCGACCCCTGGGATCGGTTGGAGCGCGGGAGCGAGATGATTCATTTGTAAAGGCGCCAAAGCAGAAATATGAACAGCAAATTAGAAGTCGATGCTGACGGGGTATTTCCCCGTGAGACAAGCCGTGCAGTGGCCGACTTCCTTGACTTTCGAACGGTCGATATTCTTCCGAACGGCGGCTTCTAGACCTTCGACCGAGAGGTGGATGAGACTTTCAGCTCCGACCTCCACCGCCAGCTGGTTTGGATTGAGTTTATTGGCTATCAGTTCGTCAGATGTTGGAATGTTGATGCCCATGTAACACGGATAGTGTAACGGTGGAGAGGCGATCCGGATATGGACCTGGAAGAGTCGGAATTTTCTGAATCTCACGTCTTGCAAAGCCGTTCTCGCGCCTCGTCAGACTTCTCTTGATTCCCAGACAACGAATCAAACTACTCGTTGGACGTGTCCTGCTTACCTCCTTGGCTCCGGCATCCTTCAACAATTTGACAATCTGGCCGATTGTTGTGCCCCGAACAATCGAATCGTCGATGAGAATGATCCGCTTCCCAGCAAAGTTATCTGAGAGGGGCCCAAACTTTTTCGCTACTCCGAGTTTCCGCAACCTAGTGGACGGCTGAATGAACGTCCGTCCGACGTAACGGTTTTTACACAGGACTTCCGCGTACGGAATTCCGGTCAATTGCGAGAAACCTGAAACCACATCGGGACTCGCTATCTACACTCAGATTTCAGTTCCCAGCCCTTGCTGCGAAGCTTCCCGCCAGTGAAAGATGCATCGAAAGCTATCGCAACACCGGCAGTTTGGAAACCACTACCCAATCAATCAACCATTCTACGTGAGGTGAATCGGGACGCTCGTCTAGCCAAACTCACCTAGAGCAGAAGGCGTCGCTGATTCGGGTACAGTGGACACAATATCGGCGTCGACAAACGCCTCCTTTGCCAGCTGTCGGCCGCACTCCATGCGTACGTTGTATACCATCTGGCCTTCGAAAATTGAATCTGGTCGAGCGAAGTACACGTACTCGAAGATGCAAAACGCTGGGTCCACGGGGAAAGGTCGCGGCACGATACAGCACGTTGATGGGCCACTGCTTGTCAGAGCGACGATTTCGCCCGGGAGTACTTCACGGTAGAGCTGAGCGCCGACCGATTTGAACGCACAGCTTTCTGAGGAAACGACCCAGCCCTCGGCGGACTCTTCGGGTCTTGAGGGATCTGTAATTGAAGCATTTGTTTGACTTCAGTCACGCAAAGGTTCCGGGCGTAGAACAGAAGGATGAAAACAGAAAATCGCGCTCGAATACGCATCGAAAGCAGTCCAAGTCGGCGCTGCTTGACTTCGAGCTCCTGAGTTCTCAAGGTCTGTCTCTCGATCCTAAATGCTTTGGGAACGATCACAGTTTATCGTTCCTGACAAATTGCCCGCAGAATCGGTGCAGTGATTGATCTGTGGTACGAAAGACGAACGAACAGGAGAAGAACGGAAGAGAAATCGAGAGAGTAAACCGAGGGTACACTGACGGATGGATCGACTGTCTCGGCGGAAAATCACGGAGACAACTGAAACCGATCACACAGAAGCCAGGAGCTTCGTTGAGTAAATCGCGCAACAATCTGTCACCAAAAAGGAAGGTTCGAGAATAGAGTGACGCGCGGTCGTACTCGGGGCCATCCAACGAGTCGGGACCAAGTACTCTGCTCTCATGCGACCGCGTGTGTGCTCACAAACTTCGAAACACGGCGTGTTTGACGGCACCCTTAGGAAACAATCCGAGAGCGCGATGACCTCACAGAATCCGTCTTTGTTTTTGAAACTAAAGTCAACGAGGGGAATCTGGTTGCGCCCGGAGCACCTTCAGGTATTCGTTCTGTTCAGATTTTCTGTTCGCGTTCGTGAATGCGAGCCGATTTGGTCGGACCGAGCACTGTTAATGACCTTGTGACGAGAGCTCTGAAGAATGCTGACGTTTTTTTGAACGACCTTTATCCCCTCTTACTTAAAGTACGCCTAATTGAGGACCGTGGCTCAAGCGAGTAATTCATTGTGATGTTCGGTTCCCCGCAAAGTTCAGGAGCTAATGGAGCCGGGCTGCCGTCGCTCTCCGCAACCGTTTCATTTCTCTTCGAAGCAGAAGAGGACAGACTGGAGATCATACCACAGCTCTAAAACCTGGAGAGGTGCTTCGGCGCCAGAGATTGAAATGGAGGTCAGCGGAACGAGGAACGCGAGGATTACAGCTAAATAATGGAGGTCCAAGTCAGCTATGGATCAAGCGGTTTCGGGCTGCAATGGGAGCAGGCGCTGAGCACCAACTTCGAATCACTCCCGTGAAAAGTTTGCGTGGGTTGAGTTTGGGATTTTCGAAGAATTCGAACCAAAATCATGTTCCCCCAGCCTCGGTCAGGGACCCCTCACCTGCAGTGTTCTATCTGCAGCTTATTGATGTTAATCTGCCGCAATTCTCCGCCCGCCAACACCCACGAAAATGATTAATCTCCGAGAATGGATGTCGTGCGACTGCCGTGACGGACTATGAGCCGCGGGGGAACAGAATAAATTATTCTGAGTGATGACCACTTTTCTTTTGGGGTTCATCCTCTCCACTGAGGATTCTGATAGAATTCTTGACCGTGTTCCCGCGGCATGGAACGCTTGGGGAAATCATCCTCGCTCTCCTCTACGGCTTCCGATTTCGAAATATGAACCGCGGCTCGAATTTGTGGGAGGCAGACTGTCCTTTGGTGGACGTTTTCCCCCGCAATCGCAGAACAGCTCCGAGGAGCCAATTCGTCGCCAGTGCTCTCGAGCATCGCAACAGTGTTGAGGCGTCATCAGTCATCACTCTCTTCTGTGGTCGGTACCTACCTACTAAACTATGTACTCCACAAGATTCTCTTGCCTATTATACCGGTCGGGTCTTCGTTCCCGTCTGTATCCGCTCTACCCAGCGCTTTGTTCCTTCCCTCGGGCCGTGAGTGCAGCGAGGCCACCGTAAATCATGTGTACTTCCACCCGAGTCGCAAAGCCCTACAAGGAAGGCAGGAGCTCGCAGCACTCACAAACTTCCGTTCGTGGATTCGTGGGGTTTTGTTGGCGTTTTGTTTCGTACCCGCTCCAACTGCGAGTTTTTCTTCTGCGCCGTCGCTCTTTGTTTCCTCGATCCAACCTCTTATATCATTTTGAAACCTTGTCTCAAAGGTTTGGAGGTCAACAAAAGCTTCTTGTGAGTTCTCGAGTTCACGCTCCGAATCACAAGGTTCGTACATCGCGTCGTAGGCGTCATGAGTCGTGTGATCCGCTGCATAGGTGCTGTGTGAACGAAGGTAGAGCCACTCACCTCGAGGTCCGTTCGGTGGGAGGACGATTCCTATCGACAATGGTCGGTTTCCGAAAGGATCTCTGACTGCGTAGATGGTATCATCGTGCATCATGACGAGAGAATAGGCCGTTGGTGTCAATGACATAAGATTTCGGATTCGTGAGGGCCAATCGGCTCCGTCCTTTTCTGATGCGTCTGGGGGAGGTTGCGAGAGGATCTGCATAATCAACTCAGAGTCCGATCCCGTTGTGAGACCAATCCCGGCATTGAGAATCTGGAAAATAAAAGGATAAAGGTCATGACAAAACACCAATTTCTCAGTGACTTCCGCAATACCGCTTGTTCCGCTTCGCAGTCCGGGAACCTTTCCATCGGAGTCTTCCTTTTCGTGGGCTGTCTCCTCGTAAAGCGATGACGACCGAGAACCCCACGCATAGCCCAGAACGGCAAGGAAGAGTAGTGAGCATGGTTGTTAGGCGAGGAAAAAGAACTGCTGAAAGGGAATGATTCCTCTCCTCCCACGTTGTGGCGCAGAGCCTCTGAGCAATTCGCGCTCCGCCGTTTAGGCCAGTATCCCTCTCTCGCGAGTTTCTCATTGGTCCGGCTTTAGGTCGGCTCGCCTACATACACGCTCCCCTCGTTGTTTGCGTTGTGCCTCCATGTTCCTTCCATGGTCAGCAATTGCCGACCTTCATTCCTTTTTTCTCTTATAATGGCTCCTCTCTTTTCCGGTCACAATATCCTTATCCCCATGAGCTTTCGCCTCGACTCTCCGCAGAGTCCCTTCTCCTTCGTTCATTATTGCAATCAAAGGCTCGATGAAGGTGGACAACGAGCACATGTGATTGGAATCGGCGAGTTGCTACAAGGATTCCTTCAGGAACACTCCCCGGCCTTGTCCGAAAGCGCACCATGACTACCGAGCAGCCCATGTGGAACCCGACCTCGCGACGAGAAACAAGGTCAGCGGGCTCTTGGAAGGTCGATCTTGCGGATCCCGAAAATTCGAGGCCCTGAATATGATCATCGGAAGCTCTCTAGTCTCTAGCGTACACCTCTCCTGATTTTTACCGCTGCTGAAATCTGGTGATGCCAGTGACAATGCAATCGGAAATCAAACGACGAGACAATCGATTCCGATTTCAAAACATCCGCTTGTCTCATCCTGACGTACACTGAATGTGCTGGTTTCAATTCAAGGAGACTATCCGAGAACAGCTCCAGGGTCTCATAACTTCGTAGGGCTTTCAATGTGAACTATCTTTTTCGGAGAGAAGGAACACAAGCTTTTTGTGAAGTGCGCTGAATTCCAGAAATTGCTTCATTCTACGTGAGCCGCGTAGACCGAAACCGCGTTTGGCCACATACGGTTATGAGTTCATTGATCGAGCTCGGGAGTACACTGAGGAATTTTAATCAACTCGGATCGCGTTCCTGCGTGAACTCTCAATTAAAACGTCGGAAACCTTAATATTGTAAGATGGGTAAATCGACCCTGCGGTCTTACTGCACAAGCCTGCTTCAGGCACGTGTAGAACATGAAGAGATGTGAGACACTCCGGAAAAGCTACTCCAAGCACTTGGAATCAAATGAGCCAGAGATTGGATGGATCGAAAATTGAGCGACCGAGATTGGGGGCCCTTCCGCTACGGGGTGGAAAACTGACCCGATTTTCCAGGAAAATATTCCGCCATCGGCTCGTTTGAGATGATCGCGAATGAATCCGGGTAATCAGTCCTAAGGGCGTCCCGCACGAAATCGTCTCTCGAGATGAGTCTATCACGCCATCTCTAGGATGAGATATGACAGAGTGCATCATCAGGGAAAGTTTCGGTGACACGTTGTTTACGTTACGTCAGACAAAATGCGCCTTGACAACGGAGTGGGGAGCCTACAGCACCGATCGTGACGTCAACCCGGAAATCGGGAAAAGATTCAGAAAGCGTCTCCGAAAACACTCGATAACGGTGCAGCCGGCCCAGTAATCATTCGTCTCTAGGAGAACAAGGTTCTCCCGCTCTATCACAGACTCTCACGCATTCCATTATTTCGCGAGATAGTCGAACGCCTCACTCTGTCGATGGAGTGCGGTTCAAGCCAGAGTCAGCGGCACGTTTCCACCCCGGGGCCAAGATGAGAAAGACCGAGAGAGGGAGGAAAAGGAAGAGTTAACGTGTCCGACAACGAGGTCGAAGCCATCCATTGCGATGGGATGTTAGAATGTCCAGTGCCGGAACGGAGGATATTGGCTCCCATTCCATCCAAAGTTTCAGACGTCAGACTCGCATCGCTTGTCCAATATCAAGCATCTGATATTCAAATTTGAACGATCGACAAAGCTGATTCATTCTTCATATTTAGTTCCAGAATTCAAAACGACCTCGGTCATCGTTCGGATACGATCCGTTGACCTGGACGATCGAACTCACGCTCACAATTCAACGCGGACGAGTCGATCGACGCATATTGCAATGACGGTTTTGGGCTGCGGAACGAGGCTCCATTTCGGATCTCAAATCCTGCATTCCATCAGATTCCGTCGGAGACGATTCACCTTTCATAAGATATGGGCCCCATTGGAGAGCCCCGATGCCCTGAGAGAGATGAGAGCTCAAAAATTGGACAAGATGCTTCGTGGATACTCTGAGATCATGCACTCGGATGGAAGTTATGCGAACTGCTCTGAGAGTCAGATATAGCCTGTAATGGGAGCTCCCAAATCCCATAAGACTATGTTCATGACCTAGTAATGTTTTGGATGAGTCGAATTCCCGGGAAAAACTCATTCCGTGTAGCCAGAATAGTTTGAAGGCTGCCGTATTCGCTAGTTGCCTATGCGCAAGTCCGTAAGACGTGTAAGAAATAAAGGAGCTGACCAGGAATCTGCTACTCACTCTTTTACGCAACTTCAGAGCGTTGACGAGTTCACCATTATGAGCGATGGCCAGAAGACCGTGGTTTGTGTGGACTACGAATGGTTGCGCATTCTCGTGCTCCGAACCTCCGACTGTGGAATACCTGCACAGGATCGAAAACGCATTTCAGGAGGCCCGACCAGGATGCCTCAGATATCGCTTCATGACTCAATCGATTCATGAACGGTACACAGAACCTATATCCCTGGCGATTGTCATCTCACCTTGTGTGACCTACTCCGAGGTTTCCCTGAAGTTTGGTCATCGAGGGCTCGTTGAATACGTTGCTGACGAGTCCCATACCCCGATGAACGGCGAACGTTTTGACGTTCCCGCCTTTGCTCGTAACCATTCCCGCGCTTTCCTGACCTCTGCAACAGAGAAATCGGTCAGGCCCATTATTCCCGTCAACCCCCGCCAGCTGATTGAAATCGAATCACATCTAGTCTCGAAGCAAATCATGGACTTCGCTTAATTCAATAGATCAGCCGCGGCATCGTATCGGAGTCTCTCCGGCGTTCTCTTGAAGATCAAAGCTCTAGATAACGTAGCATCCAAGGATCATCTTCGAAAAAATTGATGATGCAAACACCCAGTGTTTGCATCATGCATTGTTCACGTCCTCTGATTCCGCCACTATCAGGGAGATAGGCTACCGTTAACAACATTTACAAAGAGAAGAAAAAAGCTCGGGTCATCATCCCATCGGAGAGACACGTGGTGTATTAGGCTCAACTACAAGAGTGCGGTTTCTGTGGTTTGACTCGACCGCGAAACGAGAGAGGCTGCTGACACGGAACGAAATTCCGCGCTTGATCGAGATCCCACTCACAGAGATTCTTAACAATATGTCCTGTTAGACACAGCCAACATTGTCTGGCACAGATACAGATCTCAGCCGGTGGTAACCAGTCTGGCGGCGATACGCAATGTTGTCTTGTCTTATAAGTGTTAGTGTATCTATGTCGCGCGCTCGCCTTATCGAGAACGGCTTTTCGGTAGGACAAAGAAGGAGAGAGAGGCTAGGGGTGCCCGTACTCTGGAAGCTCCAGTCCAAAAACCTTGGCTGATGACATCTTCCACATCGAACAAACCTCACATCGTTCGCCACCGTCGTTCCACGATGCTCGAACGGGTTCAGAGCATGGTTGGAAATGCCCCAATGCTTCTCGATATGCGCCTTATGGCGGCTGCCCCGCGCAGGAGAGCGTCCGAAGGGATCGTGTCAGCGCACTCGACGTGAAAGCAGGTGTCATTGACCTCATTACGAGTTCGCGGCCAGATCGAACAGTGATATACGATGTTTTGGTCCTGAGAGCTGCTTCGAGGATCTCCGCATGACGTTCAAAGTTCTCCTGGGAGCCGTCGTCTCGGCGACCTAGCGAAGCCAGGAAATCCGAGCTGGGTCCAAATCCTCTACGAAACCCTTGGTTACGCTGTTGACACTGACCAGGAGTTGTCAAGCACTTCACAACCGATCAAATCCCACTCTGGCTGCTGGCAGCAAAAACATCGATAGGACGCGAATAGCATCCAACAAGGGTTGCAGGGTTTTTCATTGAGGGAAATCAACATGGTCAAGATACTCGTCGACAGCCATGTGTCGAGTGATCACTAAGCATTGTAGTCCACGAGCAAGATCAGAACGGCTCTGGAGGATTATCGCGGCCTCGAAGAGCGGTCGATTGCAAGTTCTAATCTGTGCTATTTTCTGAAGATAGCTGTATCCTTTCCTTTCCTAGGTAGATTTCCCGACGTCGCGAGTGTTTGAGAGTGACAACGAGTCGATTAGATAATCTCGCCCTGCTCCGCTATCTTCTAGCAGTGCATCTCAAGGTCATTGGATGCAATAATCCTCGCGCCTCCAGCGAAGATTCCGTCTCTCTGTGCGATCTCCATTTTTCTCGAACTCCGAACTATTTTGCATCTGTCAATGACATCCTGGAGCACACTCGTCGCCACAGAGGCTCCATGAAGAATCGGTGGCTAATGGGTAGCGCTATGCTCGAGCGATGAGCAGAGCTTCCCGCGCAGGGATTCCCCGATCGCTGACGGGTCAAAGTGTATCGCGCGTTAAGAATAGTTGTTTTTCCCTCGGTGTCGTTAACCGCGGAACCGCTTGTCTTGATGTCGAACTCGCGAACTCCTGGGAGGTCCGACGAACGGTACGGAAGGCGATGGAAAACTAACACTGTTTTCCGCGGCGGGATATCACCAACAACTCGTGGTAAACAACGTTCCCCTCACGAGCCCCGCTTCTTTCTAACAAGCAACGGACAACCGCGTCAACGATATCCTACAAGAATCGGTTGAGTTCATCGGGTCAGTATCTCTCCCGAAATCTCCCATCCTACCTTTAGGATATCGAATTTGCAATATATTTCTCGAATCGGAAACTTCACTCACCTGTGCTGGAGTGCAACGAGTCCAAGACAGATTGTGTGAGCGACGTCCATCGGCGATGGCCATTCTCCGCCTCCGATTGCAGCGAACACTCCACAGTAATGTCTCAACTCATCGTCGTCGTCAAAGTCGCGCACCGAATGCGTGTCGGGAGAACTCATCTGGAAAGTTATTTCTCATTTCTCTCACGTTCTCCAAGCCCCCCATTTTCTCATCACGGACGCATGTCTCCAGACTCGACAGGGTATTAAGGAAAAGGACGAGGAAGGATCCGTCGAATTCGCCGCTTTCCACATGAGAACTCACAACGTCAGACATTTCCGTAGGAATTGAAAACGATCGTTCGGAAGCACCACTGATGTCAGGCAACTCAAGCACGGCGCACGATACTCTCGATGTCGATTTCTCTTCGGTCGAAAAACTCACCTTCCGAATAAGCTGGGATAGAGTGAGGAAGATGAAAAAATAATGACTATGGCGCAGTCCACAAAAGAGACGAGATGCTTCTTGAGGATAAGATCGAACGGCGAGGGAAGATCTCACAGCCTGACTTGAGAGACTTGACTTACACGGCAAGACGATAACGGGCAGCAAAATGGAAACGAGCGGCCGGCTGAGATCTTTGTCTTATCGATGCTCATCTGCAGAGCGCCCTCTAGCCGAAGGTTAAATTTGTAACCTTCGCCCTCAATCACTGCAGGAGCCAGCTTGCCTGCCAACCAACCGACCAACCAGCCATACAGGCGGCGGGAGCCGGCTGCGCTGACGAAACTCCGATAACAAACGCTATCATCATCTCAACGCTGCCCGCGACGCTCAAGCTACGTAAGGACATCATCGAATGCGCAGGGTACCGCGCTTGAAGACGCCGTTCTTCTTCCAACCGATCCATCTCTCTGTCTAACCCTCTGATCCCCTCTCCGATCGGACGGAATATCTACGTGGGCTATCGATGAGGTAGTTTGCGAGATAATCTTCGGAAAAGGTGAACGAACGACGGAACAAACTCGTACCGGAACGGAAACCGACTCAACGGATAGGGTCATCGAGTTACCGGAAGCCGTCGAAACGGCGATTTTCGAATTGAGGCGGAGTAAAAATGTTGGCGAAAACGACCGACTCATGCTCGGCTGGTAGGCTTGCGCTCTCGCTCTCTCGTAGGCTCAAGATTCCGCGCTCAAAAACTCTCTCTCTCTCAAAATGGAACGTAACAGTGCGCTTCATCCTCGACTCCTCTCGCTTTTGCTCCTGATGAGACGTTATAATACTGTGGTTTCTTCGTTGTCATCTTAACACTCTCAATATAATCCGTCAATGACGCACAGGCGGAGCTTTTCATACTTTGGCTAATTTTCGTGTGCTATTAGCATTATCCAGAACATCGGATATCCGAGCCATCCGCTTGATTACACCAAGATCTGAAAGCTTGAGCTTTCTGAAACTCTGTCGCTACGCTGCCGCGGAATACGATTATGATCGACCGACCAACTTTCGTGGGAGGAAAGCTACAAGGAATAGGCAATACGCTGACTCGCCAAGCTCTTCCTAAGCTCGGTTGGTATGATGACGGCGATGGAACCAATCTCGGTGACTCACAAATGGAAGCAGAGAACCCTTACGTGGGTTCATGAAAAGAATCTCGCACCAAACTTACACTGCGGGAACGTGAGAAATCGCTAAACGAGGGAATGCAGAGCCCGCGATCAGAATTCGATATCCGTTCAATTATGGCTCGGGTGCAACATGGTGAGGACCCCCTGCAGAACGATACTCTCGTGAGGAACTGGGGCTTAAACTTTTGATTTGCAGTGGTGGATCAAAGTCTTATTCAATATCTCACAGATACGGAGCTGCCTACAAACGGTGTCGATCGCTTCGGCTGCCGACGAATTCGTCCGCAAACGCGGAAAGCTTGCTATGAACTGATCCGCTTCAGTCCGTGGGTCTATTCGGATTTCACGAACTTGAGCTGTCATCTGTTCGAGCGACAACAAACGGACCGTACTTCGAGTATGCTCAGTGGTGCATGAAGCGCGAACGTGTCGCCAGGCACACGTCGGTGCACATCGCTGTCATGGATCCGTCCATTAGTTCGCGCGGGTTGGCTCTGCAGCTTTGATTCTGCGGAGGCTGTTGGAAATGAGAATGGGGAGCTCATCGTTGAATCGGCCGGATTTCGGGATGGTTCGACAGTTTCGATATCAACAGCACAATAGCTCTGCGTCCGCTCGCAGGTTGGGATGATTTTTCTTTTTGCTACTTGAGCTCCACGCTTCTACATATAGCTCCACGCTCCCGTTCAGCCCTGCAGCCTTTGGGAATCGCATCGAGAACTCTTGAAAGTCCGTGTTTTCAGACTGAGGGGACTCGATCGAGTTCATAGTTGTATACAAGCAATGCTTTGCGACGTCAGTCGATTTCGACGTCCCAGTTACACATCCGTTACCATGTAATCACGATCCCTCCGGGGCAGTCTGAGCTCTTTTCCTCATACAAGCGCTCGTCAACACGCTGAATTGATCGCGCGATCGCTCGCTACGCTCGATGTGCGTAGCGTGCTGCTCTCGCAAAGTCAAAACAATTTAGGCAAACGATCCGATCGATGCGAGCTCTGACGAAACTAGATGATGCTCGATGTGCGTTCTTCGTGCTCGGGAATTCAAACTTATCGAGATATACGCATCGGAGGGAAAATGCAAATGATGCGCTGCCAGGGGATTCAAACGACTCGCCAATAGTTTGAAGTGGAGTTCAAGCAAAGAGTACTGAAGCTGACGCAAATGCCATCAGACGTCACGGAGATTCGTCATTAACGTCAGCTACCTGCCAACACAGGATAGTATCCACGTCTCGTTCCTTAATATCACCCCAAGACTAAACATTTCCCTCCGCTCCCCGATTTTCGAACTCCGTGTCAGATCGGATCAAACTCCTACTCACAATGATTGTCTATGACGGCATTTCGGCCCGGTTGTAGGATCGCCGTGTTTGATTAGGCCGAGCGTTGAACGCCGAGAAAAATCCTCCGCAATCGCAAGTGCTGTCTCGGCTGGTCGTCGTTAAAAAGAACGCCTCACGATGTTGATTTTGTGTTTGGTTCTGAGACGGCCGCCAAGGCGGGCCTTCGTGCGCAGAGGCAAATCTCCGGGATTATACAAGCGCAACATGTTCCCAGCACAGCAGTTTCCCGTCGGGCTCAAGAGTCGAAATCGTCCTTGTCCTTGAAGAATAAATGGAGAATCTAGACAGAACCGTCGATGGTTCCGTTTGGAGCGTTCATTACAGGATTTCAATGTCGTCGCGAGTTGCCATGCTCGCTAAACGCTTCATTGAAAACCTCTTGCCGAACTGTGCATTCTGATGACTCGGAGCGGAAGACCCCTTCAAAGAGTCGGAAGGATGAAGGCGATCAGAAATAAGACTGAATCCCGAGCCAATCTGGAGCTAGACGGCGGCGCTTCTCCGAGAGGTCCACTGGAACGTCAATTATTCCGACAAAGCGCGGATCTGGTTGCCTCCTGGTCGACTGTCGCAGTCTAGAGACAGCTGAATGATCAAGCTTTCCGGATGTGATTGCCAGTCGAAAGACTTCTCTTGCGTAGTGGACATGGAATTGAGATCATCATCAGATTTGCTAGCTCGATCGCCGTATTTGGGAACGATTCTCCCAGGTCGAGTCTCATATTCAGAGGAGATCCTGCTGAACTGGGTCCGTCCAAAGGGACGATGTGGAATGCTTCTGAAATCGGCGCTCGATGCCACTTTGGAAGCTTGTGCGTCGAGGAGATGGGTGGCATAGCTGAGATTGTACGTTGGAAACAGACAAATGGCAGCGAAATGTAACCTATCGTAAGGGAATAGCCACTCGAGCGTCCACTCGACCACCGGTTCTTCCAGAGAGGCCATAGATGCTAGCATTTCAGGGAAAAAGAGGAAGGATGAGAGCTCTTTCGAAACCGATGACGTGCGACGTACGCCTATTTCCGGGCGTAGCAAACGAGATCGGATTCCGAGTCGTGATATCATTGCTTTGTTCACATTCCTGGAAAAAGTTCCAGAGATTCATAACAGCAAACATGGCGCAGGACGCAATAACGCGAAACAACCATTCACAGCGTCTTCGCAAAATCTTCTAGTTTTGGCAGGTGCTGCGCACAATAGGCCCAGAGCTGGCATGAGGGAAACCCGATTGGTTGCTCAAGTGTCGTTCACCGCAGAATCTGTTCACCGCGTGCGGAAACATGAGATGAGAATTCGTCCCTTACAACCCTCCATCGCGGCTAGAACTTTCAAGTGAAAATTGTGGAAGGATTGTGGGCGAGCACTTCTGGGACCAAACAGCTGTAAGTCTGCTCAGCTCGTCCTCATCCCAAGATCAGGAAAGTCCAAGGCCCATAGTCCGATGTATCTTCTCGACACGATCACCGATGGGCCCGGGAGTATATACGGGGTGTATGTTTCCAAACAGAAGCCTTCTACCAAATCGAGGCCCGGGGCACAATCACCTTGATATAAGCCCTCCCGAACCTGTGTTCGCCCTCCGGATACAAGCCTCCCCGAAATGAAAGCACTCCCGAGTCCCTGATTTGAGGGGAATTCTGTATTGGGGGAGGGCTGGCATCTGGAGATAAACGATGTTATCAACCACGGGCTGCAGGAGAGCTCGAAGATGGCGAAAAAATATCGGAACTTGAAATCCGGCTTCCGGGCCGGCCGCTCCCCGTTACAGGCCATCTAGAAGGTAACAGAATCGGCGACGAAAGTAGAGAGGAAGAGACCCCGGCAGAAGCGACCCTGGATTATCATGATTTCCCTGGACTGGCAAAAGATGCTCCCAAGTCTGTGGGCTGGGGCGTCGTGCTCAACAGCCTGAAGGGTAGAAACATCTCCGTGTAGGATTGGAGAATCCTGGAATCATATATGCAAGGGGAAACAGCACGGGATGAAGGCGGACGTTCCGCAAGGCTTATCCTTAGATTCACTCTTCAAAACGTAGCCTACGACGATGTTTTGCGAACCAAACTCCCAGACGGGGCCACCATAGCGTATGCAGATGATCCAGCCCTACCGTGTTTCCCCGAAAATAAGACCCTGTCTTATTCCCTCAGGGAATCAAAAACTTCACCAGGGCTCATTATCGGGTGTTTCATTCATTTTACGATCCAGTGAGCATCGACTGTGATTCAGCTGGCGCTTTGGAAATTTTCCCACAATTCCACATCGTAGCTCAGTCGAGAACGATCAAAACATTTCACTGGCAAGGCAGGTGCACGATCTTAACCTGGAACTTCTCGACCAAACATTGGCTTCTGTCCCTCATACCGAAGACGTGTTCAAAATCAGCCAAATAAGAACTGGCGATTTCACAATTCGTAGCCACATGAGCCTTTTTAGCGCAGAAAAGCTCCGAATCGTCGATTTTGTCCAAATATGAATTACAATCACAATTTTTCGTCACTTATTTAGCCGATCTTGATGACGTCTGTCATATCCGTGTGCCTCTGTTTGAGTTTGACCGCGAAGCTCCTGGTTAAGGTTCCGTATCTTCCTTGTAAGATATGTCGCCTCTTGAAAATATCAGCGGTGGAGCCTTCGTGCCGTCGAGTCGAATCGCCAGAACACAAGTAATGCGTGCGCTCTCGTAACCGGTTGGTGGTACCTTGATTGATGAGGCTCCTTATTCGTCGATTGTCATTTGAGAATCTTGGCCCAGAAATACTGCTGATTCGTCAAAATCAATAGCATCGACAAAAGATTCGAGTGCAAGCGTACGCGACACGATCTGGTCGTCGTCTGGTCTAGTAAGTGTTCAACGAGGGTTTACCGTACTTTCGGGGTAGGGCTTATTTTCCAGAACCCACGAGGCGTCCGAAGGTTAGTGAGGAGTTTCCCCAGCAGTTTCTGAGTCCATGGCCCTGTACGCGGTCCCAGTCTGGAGCCTGGCAGCAATGCACCCCAAAAACAACAGAAACTTTCTTGGAAAGACTGGAGCAAATCTCGGCAGTCAGAAAAACAAGAGCTTACCGACCGACATACACGCAGGCACCCTTGGTCCTCGCCAGAACGATCCCCTGGGCGCTTCTCGTGAGCGAGAGGGCTTAAACAAGAGGTGCGTCTCATAGAACTCCGAAGAAGGAGATGGAGGCAGAATACTAGAGGAGATCCGAGCTGAAACATTTTAACGAGTGGCAGTTGACGTGGGACACGTCGACAAGAGGCCGTTGGACATACTCTCGCACACCGGACATCAAAAGTTGGTACGACAGAGACTTCGGCGACATGTCTCACTATGCAACGCAGATGCTAACAAGGCACGATAACTTCCGAAAATGCTCGCTCAGAATGGAAAAGGTGGAGGCGAACGACATGCCAGAAGTGAGCTCAAGTAAACCTTCCTTCATGGGAGGTCGGAGAGCCGGTTCAACACGGTTTCGACCGGTTTGTATTAAGAAAAAAGTGACGATATTAAACTTTCGGCTGTGGCCGGATCTCTGAGTTTTTCGACAAAAGACTGATCTGATTGGACTCTTGTTGCGTTCTTTCCCGTAAGCCATAATTCGGCACCCTCTCGACTTATTAAAGCTGGGAAAGAGACGCATCTTCTCCGACGTTGTTCATTCGAACCGGGCCTGTTCCGGACGTGCAAGACGAAGATGACGCTCCATCATTTTCCAGAACTTTCGACAACGGGATGGCTGGCAAAAGAATTGTCAGAATCGCCCAAGGGAGAGGCGAGTTATTGCAACCGGAAGGGAACTCCACATGAGTCTAATCAGATGAGTGCCTTCTCGAAAATCACTCCCAAACGCCCTTCGTCCAGCCACAGCCGAAACTGAGACTTCATTTCAAGTTTTCTCCAGAAGACAGAGCGAATGAAACTGTTTTCAAGCGGCTTCCCATCAGTGAAGGATTACTCGTCAGACAGATGGTTTCTTTTAGAGAAGAAGAGAAGAAAATCTCACGTATACATAGTCGGTTGCGTCGTTGAGAATGAAGACAGCGTTCGAAGACAGCGGGGCAGCCGAGGGAAGCAACCGGCGCCACCGCATCAGATGGAGCGACACAAGGTATTTCAATTGCAACGATGAAAAACTAGTCGCATGGAGTTCCTCTTGACGGAGGGCCGCCTTTGCATTGGACGTATTGACAAACGAGAGACTCGATCTATCGACTTCCCAGTCGAATAGCGGCGGAGAGAGTTGGGGTCTCCGGGCTTTGTGGATTGCATCCTGTTTCCCATATCCGGCTGGAAGACTTCTAAACAATCGGTCAAATCCGACCAGGGATTTCTTCCTTCCGCTTCAAGAGAAAAAGCACGGGGCTTCTCCGTCAGAGAGGAAGCAGCTCTTGAATGACGCCAAAACCGCTTCAATACCGTAGGAGCAACCTATCGTTAGCGGGACCAAGCGTACACGGCGATGTACTTCAACGCAGGTTTCGCGGATTCTCTCGATTTCCTGAAAATTTCCGAGCTATCTGGGGTTACAATGCCATGGGCCGAGGGCCACACGAATGTCCTGCGAGATTCCAGCTGAGCTTTGTCGAGATGATCCGCGCGGCAAGTGGCTGATTCAGGGGGGGGGGAAATCCATGACGCGACTCCCAGGTCTGAGTAGGTCGTAGCTCCCAGGTCTCCGTTTGATGAATCAAGAGATCGGCTCTGATAGACTGGAAGCACAAGTCGAAATATTATCCGAGATTGCGCGTTCCTGAAATCTGAGGCGGTAAGGCCGCGATGAGTACGGATCTGCTCGGACAACCAGGTCGTCGCTCGCATTCCTGAGGAATCCATGAGCTGTCTCTCATTTGTGCCCCGAAGAAGCCCTTCCGCTCCGGTGGTTTTAGATCTAGTATCCGCGAAGGCACGTTGAAGACGTGTTCTCAGTATCTGTGATTGAATCGTTGTGGGAAAGGTCTGTGTTTGCCGCCGTCTGACGCTGTAACGAAACCATGTGACAACGGTCAGGCTATAACGCATCTGGAGATCCTAGGCTTTCCGGCAGCGTCGGAGATATGCCTGCGAGGAGTTGATCATCGTTCCTCTGGATGCGGCTCCAGCATACCCGCGCTTGGTCGCACTATGTATGATTCCTCCGCGTCTCCCGAAGTTTACCAGAGAGAAGATCTTGAGCCCTGCCGGAGAGCGTTTGCCCAAAACCCACCATTAACGGGATCGTTTAGAAGGGCGAGCGGGAAGTTCCAGGAGATGTTCCTGACAAACGTGTTTGGTCATCAATGCAATGTGTACGCTCGGCTTTCGTTCAAAACAACTGTGAGAGTTCGACGTTCAGGAATGGCAAATTTTCTCGTTGTGCATTCCATTGAAGAAGCCACTGCTCAGTCGAAACTCCGTGCAAACTGCCTTCAGTCCCGTGAATCTCGTTGATCTCAATGATTCAGAGGATACTCTCAGTCCGCGAAGACGCTCTCGTCACCCTAGCCTGAGTTTGGATCAGTACACCACTCCAACAACCTGCTAAATATATACCATTCAAGCCACCGGAACGCCTCCTCCAGAAGGAGACGTTTCCACGGAAACCGACAGTGGTACACGAGAATACTACACACCCTGACTTTCTCTCGTTCAGTGGAAACCGGGAGGGCGTTCTCCGCGCGGAAACTATTTCAAGCCCCGGGAATTGGAACTGGAATGCCTCGAAACCCAACTCGGTGAACGGGGATCCCTCTTCTACAGGGTCTCAAGTGAAGCATCTGTGAAAGGCCCGTCGACCGCAGAGAGTCTCGACCAGCCGCGGAAAGTCCGCGTTTTGTGCACTCCAGGCCTAACAGTTATTAGTTGCGGATGTGAAAACCGTGCGAGATGTGCCTCGATTGCGGATCAATCCAAGAAAGACTCAAATATTGGGAGGAAACAGAGGATTATCATTACCTCGACGAGCTGGTGGGGCACATGGCTGCTAGAAAGGAGTGAAATCGTTGCGAAGTCGTATCATTATCATAATAACGGAGTCAGCACCAGCTTGTGGATTACCCAGTAGGGAGCAGTACTGGGACGCTTCTCCCACATCGTAGGTCGATAGTGGTGGGTCGATGAAAAGAATACACTGAGCATCCATATTTTCACAGATGATCTCAAGTGATATTGAACAATACCGCTCTCTGACGCATCATCAGCACCATATTTTGTTCGTGCGTACTCGAGTAGCCTCGAGAATCCAGATCAAGGCTCGAGAGAACTCTTCTCCGGAAATAAGAATAACTATGAACCACTTTCGCAGCATCACTCATTCCGGTGGATTGCCATCATTCCGACGCGGAGCGCTAACTTCCAATGCGCTTCAAAGCTACTCGCGCGGAATTCATCGCCTCGGAGTCCGGTAGGTTTGGCAACGCTTCGCCCTTTGGGCTCCTGAGCGGCAAGCCAACTATACTGAATGTCTCCTCGGCTCGATTTTCGAATGAGCAACTGTTGTAGCTTGAGTCGACAAGTGTGTCAACGGATGGCTGAAATCGTGTCTCCCATGACTTTGTTTTCTAGAGCAAGGGTTCCCAAATTGGGGTACGCGGTCCCCCAGGGGTACGCGGAGCGTCTGCTGGGAGTGAAGCCGAACGCAAGGATATGCTCGAAGGGGTACGCGTGACTCAAAAGTTTGGGAACTCAAAAGTTCTAGCGTTTCACCTACCCACGGTGAGATAGAGCCTACCTTCACTTTTCTCGATATTTTTCTGACTTCCAATACGGCCTCCGAGCTCAGTGGAAATCGGTTCGACAACCGAGCGTAACCAGGATCTCGAATGATCGATCCTGGTTACGCGAGTAACGTCTAGAACGTCTAGTAACGTCTAGAGATTAATAGGCTGCATAGTGGAGTCAGCTTAAGGGGACTTTGCGGTGTAAAAATCGATTTTTCAATTGTTAGCACAGAATGTTCTGCGACTTGTCTATAGTATGTACCTGAATTTTCGTTACGATATTCGGGCGCGAAGTTTCATTTTTTGAAGGTTTTTTCAACAACTCGGCACAGTTTTTCCCCAGTGGATTTGATAAAACCATTATTTATGCCTTCTGGTCAATTCCAACGCTGTCTATCTGAGTCACGGGGAGTTTTCCCGTGTCGCAGCGCATCCCATTCGACACTCCGTATCAAAATTTCCCGCGCGTAGCAGCAGCGCAGCGAGTGTGTGGGATTTCCGCCGCCGCGGCATAGTCGATTTCGGTGTGTTCTGGTGTGAATTAGATGATACGCGGCATTGTTCTGTGTGCTAGTACATCATGTCCTCGAGAACTAGAAGGTTCCTAGATAAGGGCAGTCATTTCTCGCGTCGTTTTAAACGGCCGAGAAGGAGAACGATCCGCGGAAACCAACATACGAATCCAGTTCAGACGCGAGCAGGCAGCTCAGCGGCATCGACCTCCCAAGAAAAGCTACAGAGCAAGCCAAAGAGCTTCGAGAAGCCGTGAAGCCGATCTACACGGATCTCTCGCAGAATGATTTGCTCGAAAGATGCATCGGAGCGCACACACAGAACAACAACGAATCGTTCCACTCAACGATTTGGGTCTTGTTCCGAAATCGAGCTTCGGAAGCAGACAGCTGATAGAAGTGGCGGTCAACATCGCGACTTGTACCTTCAACGAGGGCCGAAGAGCGTTAATTCCCATCATGCAAGACTTGGGATCTGATTTGACACGGAGATATTATGACGGAGTTGAACGCCTTGACGAGGTTCGCATCCACGAAGCTAATAAAGAAACTTCGCAGAGGGCAAGCAGGACCCGCCATGCTAGAAATCGTTCCGGAGGCGAGTCGGAAGACTTCGATTTTCTCGCATATGTTGCAGGAATAGATTCTAGCTGGTAGGATGATGATTGCCGAATTTTAGAAAGACTTAGACCATACCGAATCTTTGAGGCCATTAATCTCGAAACGGTAATTTTCGTTTTGCACGACACAGAACTCAGGCTATGGAGCAGATAACTCGGAACGGTTGTGAAGCCGTGTTACCTTGGAATGTCCCCTAAACGTGGAACCACTGACTTCGGAAATCCCAGGCCTTCAAAGCCTCCGTGACCCAACTTCAAAATATTGACATCGGAAATTTTTGGTTTTTTTTTCTCCCCGCCCGATCAAATGCCGCTCAGTGTCATTGAGGTTCGGCGTGTGGAGCACCATACGAAGAATATTCACAAGCAATTTCGCTTCTTCGAGATGCGCCGTTTGGCAGCTACCTGTCCTGCAAAATTTTTCAATGGTGTCGACTGCCCGATCATAGCGGGGAAACCGTCGTCAGGAATCGAATTTTTTTTGAAGGAATAAAGCTAAGAGGATGACCTTTTCATCGCACAGTGCGGCATAAGTCTCGAGCAATTCGTATTTTGTAGAAAAATTTCCGAAAATCAGAGCATTTACACCGCAAAGTCCCCTTAACGTTTCCGAGGAACCTCAGTGCGTCCGGAAGAGATAGGCATTGGATTGGGGGAACCGCTGAACGGGGAATTCCCTAGAGCTCCCTTGACATTCGTGTCATTCTAACTCCTCGTGGATCAGTAAACTCCAGGCGGTTGATAGGCTCGATGCTACGAATATCGAATCGCAGCATCGATGTAAATGTGAACGAAGCTGAACTCTGCTGTACGAAAAGTCCTGACCGAAACAAGCGACCGCTGGGGAAACTTTAAATTGGTTGAACCTCTGGGTGTATAGCTCCGGACACGTCGACAAAGGCCGTTCAGGGCATTCATGCGAAACCATGCGGTCAGAGAGCTATGAACTCGAGAGAGCAGTTTATCACCATGAATACGGGAGCTTCTTCTCTACCTCGTCGTAGTCCGAAGCAGTCTTCCCGCGGGGACTGTATACTGTGTAACAAGGATTCAACCGACATGTCGATTGAGGCGTTGAATGTGATTATCGCTCCGAACACCATTCCAGTTTCGCCAATCGTCAGAATGCGCTAGATGAGCAGTTCAAAACACCAAGATTGTACCTGATTCATCGAGTGTCGTTCACAAGCGGTGGAACACCGATCAGAAACTCCGAAACGCGGGCTGAGAATCTCGACACAGTTCAATAGAACTTGGTTTGAAGAGATAGTTTGGAATGTACATACAGTACAAACCCTGCCTAGATCCCCGAATCTCAAGCTGATTCTTGCGGGAATCATCTTCCTTAATCTCCTACGTGACCGTTGGCGGAACGGGCATTGCACGGCTCCTTGAGTCAGACACTTCTTCCGGTCGCCCCTAGGGCTCAGGTTGGATCTCATCATCACCGTTCGTGGGCCACCCCCAGGATCGTGCAAAAATTGTCTTGGCCCCCAAGATAAAATCCTGGATACGCGCCTAGCTCATTGACGCGGTAACGTGTAGCGATAACGGAGAAAGCATGTGTTAATCATGCCTTGATCAGCGATAGCTCCTTGCCCATGCGTTGCTAGATGTGTTCAGGCACGGTTCTTTGTTGAAGGTGACGAAGCTGCCTCGATAACGGTGGTAAGTCTCCTATTATATTTTTCTTCTATGAGGCGGATCCGCCTCTGTCTAGGCGGCGTAGCTGCTGATGAAGCTAGCGTTGGCGAAAAAGGGAGCCAGTCGCTTCATTCGTGAAGCATCGCACGCACTGTACACGACCGACTCGGAGAGAGATCAGCAATCCTGAGTTTCTCCCGATATCATGCGTCAAATCTCATCGTCACCCAGGGAAGCAGGAGTCGACGTTGCTCAGATCGCTCGCGGAGCGGCGTGAGGCACAGAGATCACGGCGCGGCACCAGTCTCGCGGAACTTCCTCTTTCGCCTGCAACTTGTGAGGGATTAGGAGATTCGAACAATACCGAAAATCGATCCATCAATACGATCGGCCACGAGTTAAAAATGTGACCAAAAAGTGAATTTCATGCCACTCGAAAGCTGGTGACAGCTTCGGGCAGAGCAAGCAAAAAAAGTCCGGTGCGCCATTCTAGGAAACGGAACTTCGACCCGAGTGAAAAAAGGTTTCAAGCGGGCTCCACTGCGAGCCGCGGTACCGCGGAAGAAGATGTAATCTAACTGCAGCGCAGAACTAGCCTGTCGTCTGCTGACGGACAACGGAGGAGTCGCGGTGTACGCGCAAGAGATTCAAGGCATGACATTCAGGTACAACTAGGCGGAACAGTTTCTACAGTTGTGATACCCAAAGGACATCATCACGACATCCGATTCCGAACTGAATGTGCTGGGGCCGCGCGAGTCGCGAGCGCGAACCTCATTGGTTGCAGATGAACTTTTGAGGAATCGGTCTGAAGAGATCCATGAATCTCTGATTCAGATCCAACAGCACAAGAAACTGAAGTGGATTCTCAAACAGCTTTACATCGAAAACCACTTGAGGAGGCCATGGATGGTTTCTTGAACGGTTCTGACTTCAAAACATAACCATCAGTCCCGAAGCATGATCGGATCATGCTTGCATTACTCGACGCACGAATCGACGAGAAATTCGTGGTCACACATTCGACTTGGAATCCAGCTCGCTAGAAACCGATAACGCGTGGTGAACGATTCATATTCCGTCTTGCTCAGTGTCCCGTATTGTGCCTGACGGGTGATGATCGCTATGTCAATACGCGAGATGGCTAGATGAAAGAGAGAAGGGGCACGACCACCTCTCCTCACAGTGGCTATGCTTCCCAAGACCGAAGCAAGGAAATGCGACTCTGGAGAAGGTTTCCACGTCGCCGAAGCAGAAGTATTCGAGATTCCTCAAAGTTTCCGTTCAGGATTTGAGTACGTGATCGAGTGGGATACAGATGTCGATATATTGCTAGATCGAGAGTCTTAGCTTTAGAGAAAATGATCAACGCCACGTTGAAGGAACTCTCAGTATGAAAAACGTTGTATCTGTGAAATCTCTAGCAAATATCGCACGGCTCCTAAACCACGGAGCTCTCCGTCCATTCAGAGGTTGCTTCTAGCGGACACTTGATGGCAACATGCATGCCTCCGCGAATTCCGTGTGATAAAGGGGATCCTTCTGGTTCGTGTGCCTCAAGACATCGTCGGTAAGAAATTTTGGTTTCACCCGAACCGTCCGGTCGATGCAAGCCTCCCATTTAGGCATGGCACCAATTCCGAATCGCGGATCCGAAACCGCAAGAACCGCGCCATTTTGGCTGTTTCGGAACCGCAGGAACCGCAGCATTTTTGCGGTTAGGAACCGCGGTTCTTCACAGACAGGAAAAGCTCCCGCGATGCCTTGACAGAGCTCGTTAACTCGATTACAATCTTTCCTTTCCGAGCTCCGCGGGGTACTCTTCGTTGTGCTGGAGCTTCATGAGACATTCTCGATTGGTGGACGCACCGTCAACGGCACGTGCGCGTATGCTCGCTCCAAAACGAGAGCAAGAGGCTATCGCAACACAGTTTTGGAAGAGACTAGTCGTCAGTCACCACGTTGACCTACGTAGGGAGCTCGAAGATGTCGGAGAAGGCGGAGCAAGCGGGAACCCTCTCAATTTATGTCGCAAAACCCTCAAAGCTGAGCATCCTACTTCAATTGAGCCTCATAAAGACATCAGCACCCGACGTCTTATGTTTGCAGAGAAACTATCAACAACATCTTACAATTAGTATCAGAGGAAGCATCCGAGTATCGTTTATGAGAATGGATTGAACAGTTTCGATTCGATCATAACATATGCAGATCCCGATCCTCCAAGTATCCCCGGTGGCTCGTGTTGAAAAACTAACTAGTAACTAAAACTAACGTACGCGGTTCCTGCGGTTCTTAACCGCGGTTCTTTTTTCAAGCTTGTCGGGTACTCGAGAACCGCGGTTCTTGAAAATGCGGTCATTTGCCATGCCTACTCCCATTCCATGATCTTCGAAGCCCATTCCACGTTAGAGTGAATGTCCATACCAGAAGCTCGGGTATGGAATGGGGCTGTCGGAGACGAAGCCGTTCGCCCGGTTTTATAGCTTTTTGCTCTCACGGAGTGCTTCGTCTCGAGGACGTTTCCCTATGGATTGCAGTCTGGTCGAGCTGGTGTTTCCGTCTCCGGATCAGTTTCAGTCTTGGAGCAGCGTGCGATGTTTTTAGCTCACCTTGTTTACGCAGACGGCTGCGTGTTCGGTGTTCGTCGATTCCGATTCGAGCAAACCGCATCTTCAAGACAGTTCATGGCTCCGTTTTCCGAAGGGTCACTGTTTGTTTTCAGCGTCGGTGGATATCGAAGCCGTGCGAAAGAGACGGCTAGACATCGGAATTCCACAGAGGTTTCAGGTTACCTACTTCGTCAATACTTCAGAACCCATGGTGCGTACAACTCGGATTCGTATTGGAATCCCGCCTGAGTTCCAAGGTCACCAGACACCTCCGGAGTGGACGGCCTTTGTGAAACTGCTTTGCCGGACTGTTGAATTGTTGATTCGGCTGACGACCGAAAGCTTTTTTCGACCTCAGAATGTGGTTACCAGAATGAGGTTTGACGATTTCTGCGATGACCGAACCCGACAAAGACCGCCACCGGTGAGCGCCTCATCTACATTGGTCTCGACCGCGATAATTCGATTGAGTCTATCTGGAAGCAGCCTATTACAAATTACCATAGACATAGATCGAGACCGAGTGTCCCGAACGCTGGCTTGCAACGCTGCACAAATGAACCAGTGGACCTGGGAATCCGGCAACACGCATCGATTGTATCCGACGCCTCACTCAATTACTCAAGATAACCATCATGATGCGATCGTCTCGGAGTTTTGAATTCAATATGTAATTGTGAGTCGGGCGTGCGTTAGCCTCAGAGATGAATCGAGGTGGCGCCCCTATCGTTATCTAATTTCGGATACGTTCCCATTCAGGGGTCAATTTTAGTGAACGCGTGCGGAGTTCGAGTCTTCCGATTCACCGAAGTTCCTCCGTGGAGTTGCCAGAAAGTCAAGGATAGCAGATTCCGAACTGCTCTCTGCGTACATCGTCATTCGTTGCAGCAAAGTGAGCAGCGCCGCTGCTTCACCGCAACAATCGCATTGGCTGGAAACGCTTCCGTTCTGAAAGAAATTATCTTGCCTCGTGGACTCGCGTGGAGCGTCATTTGCAAAGATAAGGATAGAGTGCTCAATGATCTTGAGTCGCGCGGAGCCCAGTCCGCAATCCCGCATTTACATCCCAGGTGTATTTTTATCCCAATCGCAACAGCATTAGTTATTGGCTGGTGAGTCATCGGTCACTCAAGAAGCCCTAGCTTCTTCGAGAATACGTCTCAATTAGTGTCACGGAATACGCTCGTGTGACGATCCTCACGTCCCACGTCTGCTGAGTGTTCCGTGCTATTTCCATTCCACCGAGAGTGGAATCCGAGAACATTCATCCGAGCAGCACGGAGACCGCTAATTGTGTCAAGTTCTGGATGTCAACTCCGAAGCTACAGCTTCGATTTCTTGATGTAGTTCTCGACCAACACCCTCTGCACGCCTGTCTTTTAGGTAGGTTACGTGCTCTTAGGGCCGAGTGATATGATATGACGACCAGAATATGCGGTGCGTTGAAAAGATGGAACTTGAACCTTCCGGAGCCCCTTGGTGGATCATTATTATACGTTCGCAAACCTCTCTGAGAGCCCACTCTGCGTTCGATCCAAGATCCTGACGCTAATCATTTCCTTTTTTGGGGAAGGTTCCTCGAGTTCGTGACGATCCAGAGAGAGCTCAAGAGCTGTTATCCAAGCAAATAACTGGCACGCCGACTGATCGGAGCAGCTCGTGCAAAGGAGCATTTCTCTCTCATTGCCAAACAGTCGTTTCGTGAGGTGAGCTCCGCGTGGTCGCGGGTCGTCAAAAGCTCTTTCCAGAAAGTTTCTTTCGATGCCTCCGCGGGTTTGTCGCTGACGAGATGATCGCCCTGTCAGGGAAACTTCTTGTAGCTTTAGACGTTCGCCGGGAGCGGGACATAGCTTCTTTCCCCTTCGACTTTAGTCGGGAGCTCTAGAGCTTAACAAGACATTTGGCGCTATTGTTGGAAAATACTCGAGTGCAGTTCTCGGCTTCGAGTCCAGCGGATGATTGCGAAACTTCTCCTGAAGACAGGAACAGCCTGCCGATCGTGTTTCCGGGGCGAAACTTCTGTCACTTTGTTTTCAGGGACTTTGTTATCGCGGGGGATGACTTTCAGTCTGACTTTCTCTTGGCCATCATTCATTCCAGTGCAATCATCCATCAAGTCCCGGCTTCGAATCAAATCTATCGCCTCAAATTCCCGCTGATTGGCTAAGCGAGCCAATGCTGCTCGGAGTTATCGCCCAGGAGCTCAAGAAAATTCCCTGGGAGGTATTGCACTCGGAGTGTGCTGGCGACACGGTGTCGTCTTCTTAGGAAACGGGCCTACCGGGCGTGAGTTGCTACGCGGGTCCAATTAGTAGTGAGGATTCCAGAAACCCATGTCAAACGCACGGCGTTTCCCGACTAATTAGCGGCTCAGCAAGGAGTGATCGGGGGCTAGATATATTCGAAAACGATCGGGATCTCTCAGCAACCGAAGAGTGAGCTCGGACCAAGGTTTCACAGCAACATGGCCCTGCAGAGGAAATTTGAAGAGGAAAACGGAACCCTTCGGAACCCCAATCACACTGGACTGGGCTCCGCCGATGCTTGCGGCGCCCTGTGGAGGATCAAGGAGACATCCGGAGACTCACAGATCGCATACAGCTCTCCTGGTATTCAGTTAGAGTGAATGGAGATGTGCGCATACGCGGCCTCAGAAAACATGATAGGAATCTCCGCCGAATAAGTCCATGGAACCATCCGGCCGAACTGGAATTGGATGAGTTCTAGGTTGAAAACATAGCCGTAGTTCAAATCGGTTGTTCGTCAACGAACACGCGGCGGGTACCGTTCCCAAGTTTGTTTTCCACGACTTCAGGAGACGCGAGGCGACGGCTTTACGGCTTAGAACTGACATTTGGACGTTTCCGAGCCTGGTGGAACAAAATCCTCCGAGGAAACAGGCGGATTATACGACGGTTTTTCGATGGAGTTGTGATTCTGTTTTCGAAATCGATCCGCTCAATCAGCGGGGCTGGCTACTGATGGAAAACGGAAATCCCGAGTCGATCCATGGAAGGAAGAGAGTGTGTCTCCTTCGATGGTGAAGCTGCCGCTCATTTCTCCACCTGCTGGCCTATTAGCAGCTTGAGGGGGTGTAACGCGAGGATGTGGGTCTGCGTTCTCGGGTTATGACTTTGTTTTGAGAGCAGCTAGAGCAAAGGGGGGTTCAAGCTATGCAGACAAAAAAATTGCACGTCCACTTCGTTGTCTTCGTTTCTGGGAGAACGTCCCGATTTCCGAAAACTTCCGCCGTTTGTCCCTGATTGCTGTTTGTTGTAATTCGTAGCTGAGGGATTCGGCAAACGAATGAACTAGAATGGTCGATTTCGGAGCCCGCGTTTCCGATTGAGTCGCCGAGAACGGCGAGAGAAGATTTTCGTTCTTTTTTATTTTCGCCATTAGAAAACTTTCTTGTGCTCGGATCTCCATCACATGAGTTCATTCACAAGATCTCTTCGTCGTCTCCATCCCGGAAAAAAAATCAAGATTCTAGCCCATGTTACCGAGGAGTAATCAGGAACAAACGGCGGAAGTTCTCGGAACTATTCCCTCCATGATCCAGTGAGGGAATAACAGTCCATCAAACTCGGCGGACATGAGTTGTTTTGGATGGAGAAAAAAGCTCGATCATTTCGGACTAGAGATGATATCCGGGGCCGAAATGTCTTGGCGCCCAAACGTCTCGGGGCCAATACGTCTCAGGGCTAAAATTTCCGGGGCCAAAACGTCCGGGGCCAAAACATCATGTACCGATCGAATTCGTGAACATAGATCGATCTAGTCGCCGCCAGGACGAGCCGCTCACATCGCCAATAAACGGGATACTCGTAAATGTCGAGCTCTGCCAATGGGAACCCGTCGATTGGGCATTGTTCCTGTGCGCTTTTGTTTTGGAGGGCTGGTGAGGAAATCCTGAACTCCGGAGTGTTCGTCGGGAGAACCGAAAAATGAAGTGAATCCCATGTCAGAAATGTCCATGATACATATCCACTTTTTCTCCGCCTTAACCCCCTTAATGCAATGGGTCCGCTTGTCCTTCCTCTAGCACTGGAATACTTGATCAAATGATGCGAACGCAAGCGAGCGACGTGGTGTGTTGTTACGGATCAAGGGCACGCAAAGAAGCCGAACGTGACGTGGGGTTTCGACCAATAGCCTTTTACGTTCACAATCGCCTATTATTATCGTTCGTTGTTTCGTGAACAAAGACGTATGTCATCGCCGGCTACAGTGGATCCTCCCCTTTCCAGATGGCTGGGTAGCTGCAGACCCGATTGTGGCTTTTTGATTGCGAAGCTTGCACCCGAGCTTGTACGAGGTAGAACGGGCGTCGTTCATTCCGTCAAATGTTTGCGCAAAGCCTAGAAATACATAAACGGCAACCTGAATCGTTCTCCACGATGTTTACCCGGAGAGCTATTTGACGCGTTTGACACTGTTGTAATCCGCTCGGAATCGTCCTCGAGATCGACGAACTATATCGACGATTTCAGTCATCCGCTGCATAGAACCATTCGCGTTCCGTTCTGAGGATGATCTGGCGTTGGCAGACGTTTGGTAGACACGTTTCACTGGCACGGCTTGATTGATCATGCTGAGAACTGGAAATTCGGCATTCATGGCCGCGTTGAAATTGGATGTTACACGCTGGAATTCAAGGCTCTGCCGAAGCCGTGAGTGTCACGTCGAACCCGTGAGTGCCGCCGTGAAACCGTGAGTCTGATCCGAATCCGATAACTCCAGTCTGGAGTTCCCTGATCACTCTGCTCTGCTGGAGCTTCATTCTGCAATAGCTCTCCATCCTCTTTCAGGTCTCCTGCTGCTTTGCCTACCGCGCTCACCGTACGAATGCCGTGATTTGAGCGCGATTTCATCGATTTTAGCGTGGTTGCCGCGAGTTCTTGTAGACTTCCGGCCCGCCAAGGCCTCACAACAGGGCTAAAAATCCCAGGGCTCCGGTTTCCGCGAGTGTATTCGCTATTCCTCGGTCCAGCTTTTCAGCGTGCCACTGGCAGGGCCAATAACTTGCGCGCACGAAGTTGGTGGACTTCCAAGTTTATGCAATGTCGTGATCCCTAATCGCTGAATTTGAAGCGAAGATTACAAATCCTATAGAGCTTCGGATAGCCTCATGCCCGCGTTCAGAGAACTCGTTCTACGTGCCAAACTTCCAGCAGATAGGACTTTCCGAATTGCGAAATCCTTATCAATAGAGCTCGGTTGTTCACGTGGAAGGGAGTGACGTTCAAAAATTGCGAATTCGGATGTTTGCCATCAAAATTCACAGAATGGGCTTCGAGGCATTAAATCGCGTGAATTAGAGCTCCAATGGTTCTGGCCGCCGGCTCGAGCTGCGAGTCGCTAGCAAGGATGTGCGTCATTGCTGCAACCCAGGCCCCTCATGTTTATCGATGTTTAGCGAACGCGTGATACACTCGAACCGATCGACTCCCATGGAGATCATGTTCGGAGATTCTCCCTCAACGATCTCGCTTTTGAAACTTTTCCTTACAGATCTTGGTCATTTATATTTGACGCACATGGATGGAGCAGATATTCCTCCCATAAGAGTGTGCGTCATTCTACGAATAACCTCGACCATACAGCTCCTTGTCTACTGCTGCTCCGTATGGTATCCCGCGTTCAGGTGCGATCTTGATCGCCTTGAACGAGTCCAGAGGAAATTTCTCAGTCGCGTCGAAAGTCGGAGTGACACTCCGGTCGCCCTCTTCAACATCCCATCGATTTCTGCGCGGATTACGGGACTTGATCTCCGCTACCTCCGGAAGCTGGTCAGAAATGAGGCTCTCTTCGATGAGCTATTTGAACTCAGGCACGCGCGGACGCGTCGTGGCTTCAACTTTCACCCTAAATCGATTGCGCACTCAGCCCGCATTCACTACTTATATCCGTGGCTCGTCAGCTCCCTGATCAATTCCTGTACATAATCTTCATTTCTGTCTGACATGTATATGACAACCCCTTTCCGTCTTGATAATAAATAGAAGATGTTCACAGCAAAAAACAAAAAAATCTGTGCATCATTCGATTGTTTTCAACGCATATTTGAATGCATATTTCCGGGTAGATGCGAGCTCAACTGTTGATGTTTGAGAATTAAGGTGAAGTTCTTGGATCTCTTCCGCGGGAACCTGACATGTTCTGCGAGAAACCGACGTAAGGCTGAGACCAACGTTACGTCCGAATGTACTAGGGAATCCAGGTTGAGATTCGGAAGAATGTCACTATGCGGAGTATGCAAGGTCGAGATAGAAACATTGAGACATGTCGCTCTGGAATGTGAGCAAAGAGAAGATGCAGACCCAGAGATCCGAAACGAGTGGGGACTAGATGAGAACAACCGTGGATCAAACGAGTCGTATACTTACTCGAGAGTGAGGAATGAACGAACAACAAACAGGCCAGCGATACCCAGCGTGCAGAAGATGAAAAACCAGAAACGCCCTGATCTCGCGTAATGAGGATATCCTCCGATTCGAGCGTTCCGAACGATGACTTTCCCACCCAGCGACCATTCACGAGAAATGCAATACAGCACAACAGTTATTCGTCAGAGATGTATTCTTGATGATACTTCCTCGAAAGAACAGTTCAGTTATGCCAGGTCTGCCATTAATTGTCTTGGCGATTCGCGATTCGTGATTCAGGAACTCACAAGTTATGATGTGATATACACCTATGCTCTTCTGGCCACAATTTTTACGGATGCATTCATCTGGCCTGAAGCACGTGCTCGTGGTAGCCGTGCTACGTCGTTCTGTCTACAATCCGAAGGTTACCCTAAAATCCCGCGTATAACGAAACCTCTTTCTGACCATAACAGGGTTCAGAACTTTGCTTGATCGATGAAAAAGTGTGTTCTGGAAATTTCACATAGTGGATCCGCAAGAGATCTACCGTGACAAAAGCCCAGAACACACTTTTTCCATCTGTCAGACAAAGTTCTGAGCCCTGTTTCGGTCGGAAACAGGGTTCGTTATACGCGGGATTTTAGTGTACTTCGAAAAGCTTCTCCCCAGCTGTCTGCAGTGAGAGAGATGCCTTCTGACAGAGGCAATGGCTTGAAATCGAACTCTCGACATTCACATCGGACGGCGTCCGAGATCAAGACCTGAAGACTTCCAGGGGCGCAACGCTTCCCGATTGTTGGGACTACCCTTTTGCGACACGGGGGTAATCTCAGCTCCGGGAGCGCTCGCTTTCTGTCGATGATAGGAAGGCAGGCGGACGTGATGATTGAGGGTTTGAGTGCTGGAGGAGGGGAACGCTTACCGGAAATCCAGTACTCGAGAATGTGGCGATCCAGCCATATCGCGATCATTCTTCGCGGTTCAGAATTACTCGCGCATTTTTACCGTCGAGTTCAGGCTTCAAGCCTCCGAGCCACCGAACCTCTGTGGGGTCTCCAGAAGAAATAAATTCCCTGACTAGCTATATATTCATGAGACTGGCAATGAGTGTGCACGTTCACTTCCCAATTCAAGGGGAGCATCCGTGCAAAAAAGCTGCCAGCCACGCGCGCCTTTTTTTCTCGGACAAGTGCGAGGGAACTACAATTGTGAGGAGAGCCACGGTGGATCAAAATCCTTCCAGACAGCGGCTGCATGAGGAGCCTGAAAATGCTCTCCTACGGCGGTCTCCATCATTCTGGAATTCAGTTTCAGAATTTCCGGTTGTGGCGTCACCCGGAGCGATCATTATCATGGGAACCAGCTATTTTCCGAAAGCTTGTGTGGCAAAGAAAGCGATCACTGCGATTTCCATGGAAATGGAGCTCTGCGACTGCTGTATTCCGGGGATCGTTGTCACCTGCTTTAGCGAACGTGAGGAGAAGCTTCAACTTGAGTCAGTATACGTCATCCTCGTCATTTTCGTCTTGCTCGGATACCTGCCGATCTATTTTTTCCTAGGAGCATTGTTATCTGGCTCCCCGAGGACTCCGGGTTCGGCGAGTCCGCCCCTAGTAGTCAACGTCCTACGATGGGGATAGCGTCATTTTTCACCGTCGGCAAATGATTGATTCGTCCGCCCGTATCGTTTCAGGGCCAATGTTGTGCAAGTTTGTCAGCAAAGTTCAATCATGCGAGGCGACTCCAAGCTCCCGGGCCGCGAGTTCCAGCCTAGCGGCAAAGACCACTCATTGTCAGACCGTTGATACCTCACACACTGCGGCGTTATCATGAAGGTCGCCATTTTTCTCAGGATGTGATGCGTCAAAACAGGTTAGCATGCTCGTCAAATCCCTCGACCGCCAAAAGTTCACTTACGGATTTCAGACAGCGCGGTGGCAGTGTTCGATGTTCCCCGATGTGGATCAGAAGACCGCAGGATCCTCCATCCAATGGCAAGATTTACAAGGGCAAAATACTTGAACACTGAAACACGAATACTAGTGCACAAACAGAAAGGTTCCCGTTAGGTATTTGTTTCTGCATGAGAATCATGCCTGAGGGTATTGCGGACGTGTCAAACGAACGAGATGACCTTTGACGGGACACTCCTTTGCTTCGTACAATGTCGTATGTAGGGTTTCCAAAAAACGCATTTTTGAAAACCGCGGTTCGCGGATAACCGGAAACCGCAGAGGCAAAACCGCGGTTAATATCCGCGAAAAACCGCGCGTTCTGGAATCTTTTTTTTTGCAAAACAAATCCGCAGCAATAGATCAACGAGTCCCACACTCGACATACATTTACATTACGTGGTTCTGGGATGCTTTCCTCAGGATGAAAACTGCATCCGGGGTCGACGGATTTAGACGAGCTCGATGCTCCCCCAGTAACAACTTAACAACACTGAAATCTTGTTCGGGGCGAACAGACGTTGGGCGATTAGTCAACAAGATCTCGCGGCTCAGAGCCGGACTCCGGTATTGCTGTGCTCCGAGAGAGCTTTGACAACATTTTGAGAGACTGGAGACATGAATATGATGTCTTGCGAGATCTCCTTTGGTCTGATGCGGTATTTCTCCGAGCGCAAGCTCGGAACAAAATTGCGGTTATTTTCGCGGATAACCGCAAAAATCTCGCGGTTAGGAAAGCGCAAAATGTTTGCGGTTGTCCGCGGATAGTAACCGCGGTTAATATCCGCTGGAAAGCCTAGTCGTATGCAGGCAACCTACCTTTGGGGCCCTCCACAGGGATCGCAGCACATAACTTGAATTCGCAAGTCCTGCTCATTCGTGACTCTCCACCAGCCCATTGAATGTGCCCGAGTTCACGTCCTTGACCTGGGTACCTTGAAACGAGTGGTTTGCCCTAAAAATGGATGTGAGTCGATCTTGGTATATTAATCCGTGAGCGAAGGATGATGTTTATGTGGCTGGCCACGCGTGCGTGTACTCATATCGGAAGGTGGCGAGGTGGGCCGCCTGGTGCGTCAACTGGCTGATCGTGCAATGTCCAACGGATATTGAGTGCATCTGGAAGCGTTCTCGCTCGGGTGGAGGTAAGCAACCAACGCGGTTGAGGTCACCGCCGCCCTAGAAAATTAATAACACCGTCGCTCCGGTACCAGTTGTCGGCTGCTCTTTTACACTTCCCGAGCTGATTCGAATGTTCATCATCCGTGGGAGGTTCCATGTGCATGCTGTAGATTGCGGAGAAGACAAAGCTCCCATCGCTCATACGCGTTCCTCGACGCATTGACATAAGGCGGCTTGCCTTACTACTTCAACTGATGGCGGGCAAGGGAACTGGGTTTTGAGAACCCTGGGTCTTGTCGTCGTGTCGCAACGGGCACATCATTGCAGGAGCATCGAGGGCGGAAGCTGTTTTTTGCAACATATTGACCAGACTGCTTATAAGCGTTTCTCGCCCCAGCGGAGGAAGTGACTCCGTGGGGCATCAATCAATAATCGCTCTATCCGAAGCATAAAGGCCTGAAGGGATCACATTCCAAGGGAGCTCGGAAAGTCATCCCATGGTGCGATGCTTGATTGATACTGTTGCGCTCCATTGCGTCAGTGGGTTCATAAACGTGGAAAACTTCAACTCACTCGAGAAGGGAAGACAAAGAATATTCCGTTCGCGACGAGAGTTCAACGTGACAGACGCAGCCCTCGAGCCAAGTGGATATTTCTCGAAGAATCGATCTTTGGATATCAAGTGAGTTGATTTCGTTCGAAATGCCGCTCTCGAAAGTTCATGTCTGCTGGAGGGCGAACACCACGAACGATAGATGAAATCCGAGAAGAGGATTGAAAATCACTCCGTTTCCGCCCACGCTCAGTTTTCGTATTGCGGTTAGCGCTTCTGAGCAGAACCAGTACATGTGGGTATGATTTGGGTATTGAACTAGAGGACGACATCTATCGATCCGATTCATCTATCCGAATGCTCCATTGACTCATTCAGAAGTGTTCAAGGACGCGGTGCTGAGGCGAGGTCTAGAGGTCTAGGTCTAGGTCCTCGGTGAAAGGTCAGAAATTACGCGGATATTATTGTTCTGGCACGTTCGCTGGAAACAATTCACGTACTGAGACGCTACAGGAAGTCTCGCTTATGAGCGACGCGTGGGGAGGCGGAGGATAAGTTTCTGGGAAACGCTCCGCCGTCGCGTGGGTAGAAAGATGATGAAAGGAGCCAGACATTCATTTCGGGTAAGAATATGCAGCCGTCATGATGGACTCGTCTTCAATATAACACCAAGCTATATTGCTTGCGCAAAGAATAGGAGTCGTAGTTGCCGATGCAAACTGAACTGGGCTCTTCCGCGCAACTGCCCACTAAGGACCAATTTCTAGATCGGAATTTTTTTCTCATAACTCAGTCGATTCGGGCGCTTGGAACCAAGACTGGCCACTGCTGACACGACCGAGCGATTTATGCGGACATTTCGAAGCGAAATCCTCGAAAACTCGCTCCTGCCAAAAACCAGATTTGAGCCGGGCGGGGGCAGTAACCATTCACTCGCCGCACAGTGGTTTGATTCATGCAGCTCATTGCTCGATTCCTGTGCGGAACGGTGATCAATTAAAAACGAACCGTCAAAAAGACTATTTCGGCGCTCATTAAAAAGCAAACCTAATGGATCTCTCGCGGAGTCTTATTCGCGACTCCCACGATTCGAATACAATGAGATGAATAATTCTTCATCATGAACTGTGGGGGTTAGGAGTCAATGGAGGCGATTTCGCAAACAAAAACCCGATCGCGGTTCGTGAACGTGCATTCATTAGAGGCGAAGTTCGAGACTTCGTAATTCTGACTCGTTTTTTGGTCCGCAAAGTGCGCGATGACCTCGGAATGAGCTTGGAATAAGAAGTGAACCAAGTCTCAAATTAGCCTTGTTTAAAATCAATATCACTAAGGGCGCTCGGGCGAGTAATGTAAGCTTCTGAAGGAAAATCTGAAGAAAGGTTTCGAAAATGAACGAAGGCCTGATTCTACCCAGCCATCTCTAGTGCTCCCGAGGCTGGCAGAACAAGATCGAGATAGAGGACGTCCTCTACTTAGGGGAATGGAGTGCTAGCGCGATCGAGGTCCGGAATTCGCAATAACCCCTGATAGCGTAGAAGTTCGTCGGCGTTACATCATGACACACAATAAGGGGCACTTACGTGAGCTCCAACGAAAACTGTGGATCTCAATGAATATGTTGGAGGCGAATTTGAGTGCACTCACCTGACAAGCCGTGTGGCAGAGAGAAGTGTTCCTATTATTTCGATCGGAGGGACTCAAGACATCATCCAAATCCGTGGGCTCATCGAGCTCAAACCAGGAAAACTCGCGGAATCCAGTCGTTTTTGAGGCAGAGAAAGCAGAGGTTCCGAGCTAAATCCCACGGAATTGGAGGAACTTCTTGGGACATGGCCGAATATTATATGCCGAATGCAATCTATGTCAATACATACACATGCTTCAATTATGTCAATCAACTACCGTATTTTCCGGCGTATAAGACGCACTTGTTTCTCGATGTTTAGCATCGAAATTCGGGTTGCGTCTTATATGATGAGTATTCTTGGGACTCGTTTGAGACTCGAAGTTGGGGCACAGGTGGCCCCGCGTGGTCAGCGCGAAAACATAACTAAGTAAGTGCTTAGACGCTTTCAATTTTTTCACATACGACGGGGGCGCGTCTTATACGCCGGAAAATACGGTAATGAAAAAAAGTAAACAAATACGTATAACTAAGGCAAATAATAGTGAACGTTGATTGCCGGATTTTGACTTTTCTACTGAGACAAACTGAACAGATTGTGTCCAACTTCGAAAACAATCCACGAAGCAGCGCAACTGCATCGAAGCTAGAGTCGCCCATCAAGTAAGGAGTCATAGAAAACCATTGAACTCGAGAAATTCAAATCTCGATAGGATTCTCTTGACCGCGTCGGACACGTACAATATTTGAGGGTTAGAAATGGGCAGCGAGCTGAGTATTTTCAAAACTGCTGATAGCGACCGTTCTCGACCGGTATTATACTGACTTCGGAGCCCTCGGGAACGGAGAACATCGGGTGGAGCATAGCTGACCGCGGCGCGGCGTGTGAAAGCGATTGCTGCTGATTGAATATGACCGCGGGATTCAACATTTCACGAGAGTCGTTTGGAAATGTCTGGAGACCCGGGAAACTTGTCAGAAGCGTTCACCGCCGCAATCGGCAAATTGAAGGAAATTAGCGCAACAGGACACTGCGAGAGCTATTCACAGAGCGCGTAATTCGACTCCTAACCACGCCAGAACTGCGGAATTATTTTCAACGAAAATGACTCTTTCAGCGAGACATAGTTCTTTAGGCTCGACTAGAGTATGGAACCCGACTCCAACAGATCTACAGTACTGCGAGCTGGGTGATTTGAAACCAGAGGCACAGAAAATGGAGTTTCCGATTCGTGTTTTCAATTCCCCAATTCCACAAATGGTTTATGCGGGACGGCAAGTTGTAGAAACATCCAACTAGCAGACCCGACCAACTCGTCTCTGAAACTTACACGCATCCAGAGAGCTGTCGGTGATGGAAATAAAACTGTGAGCGTTGTACATGATGGCGCCAGTAACGTGAGCTTGAACAATGGCGGGCTAGCGCTTGAAATTAGATGCATAAGAAACATGAATCAGGAAGCAAACGAGAACTCTCTCTCTCTCTCTGAAAACGAAGATATTTGATATTTGATTCATTTCTTCTGATTGGAGGGCATGACCCTCGCCAGCCGGTGGGCTGCATATTCTGCTGTACATGAGCTAGAGACTAATCAGGTACTCGAGAAGATAGCCATCTCAAGGTTCACTGAAGAGAAGTCCTCGAGAAATGGTCAGGAAATCGTAACTTTTGCATATGAAGCTGTAGGCAGTGAGCTGATCCAATGCGGGATCGACATGACGGCGCGAATCCTCCAGAGCTTTGAATTGGCTCTGAAAACAATGCTTTTAAGAATGAGATGCAGTACTGGAATCTGATCCCTTAGACGGACGCAATATTGGTAGAAGAGGCAATGCTGGGAATCCGCTAGAAAACCGTGATGATAGTGACGATGAGATGGATTCGCTCGTGCCGAACTTAGGTAATCGGTGAAATCTCATACGGATTCATCTCCTGTTTTTGTTCATGGAGAAGAAAAATCATAAGACACTTCCGTCTTCGGACCCGGAACGTGGTGTGCGCCGCAGGTTGGAAACGCCGCCGCAGCGTCGGAAATCGACAAAGGTTTATCCTCTCTCCAGAGTATAGCCTGGACCAGTGGTTCCCAACCTTTTCCCTTACGCGCACCCCCGGGGGAGGTTCATGTCTCCTTACGCACCCCTGCCTAGGAAATAACGACCGCGCATTTATTCCAACCTCTGACTGCAACGAGTCACGAAGACATTGAGAGTTCCAAACGGTGTCACGGCGACAATTTCGTTAGCCAGACGTCGAACGTCAGGTGCAACCGAATAGAATCTCCGCATTCCGCGATGTTGCCCATCGCACAAAAGTCGCCGCGCTCCCCCGGGAACAGTCTCACGCACCCCAGGTTGGGCCCCACTGGCCTAGACGAATGTCTCGCGACTCAGAGTCCGACCGTTGGACTCGTGAACTCCAAGTACGGTGTACATCGTACCGATCGGGGAAGGAGATCGGTTCCCACTCCTTCCCCGGTCTAATGTTGGACGCCATCCGGTATCCGAGTGGCACTTCCACGTGGAACCACGAACAGGAAACTAGCCCGATTCTGTCGGTGATTTGATAGAGTGGTTGGAATCTCAGGAGGGAAGGGTAGCCAAAATGCTTGAGTGAACATGAAGACCGGTCCGGAGCAAGCTGCGCTCCGAACGCTGCGCTGCTCCCTCGACGAGTCACCCCGGATAGCTCCCTTGACGCGATGTTGTCTGAACAATGCTTTAGCTACTGCTTCCTCAAGCTTCAACGCGATTCCTGATTCGACGTGAGAAAGGCTCGGTGGTTATCAAGAGTGTCGCCGGATGTACTCGCGGCTCCGTAAGACATTTTGAAGTCTTCTTTGAGCTTGATCACATCGGACAATCTGATGAGCACTTTCAAAGTCAGGCCCGTTGAGGGTCTGTTGAAATTGAACTCGTTCGAATTCGAGACGTCGACTTTCATCTACCTCTAACCTAATGGCTTCCGCCGCGTGACACCATCAGGGAAAGCCACGATGGCTTCATCATCCTGAGTTGGGTTCTATCTTTTACTGCGAAAACCGTCTCTACGGCGCGGCGAGAGGAGTATGGTATACTCGCTGTTTCTGAAACGGTTCCCTATTCGAGTTCGCTTCCCCGGCGTCTGTCACCGCCGTTCATACAACTATACCATTTCGCGTATGGTTTGAGAATAGAAATCGCCCAACGAATCAGCTCAGCTCCTCTTTTCGCGCCGAAGCCGTTCGGTAAGTGTGAGCCGTGATCTCAAATTGTCGCACGCGTCGTATCGACCGATTGGCTGCTTCTAGGAGAAGTCACCCATTGAAAAAAACCTTTTCCGAAGATTCGTCGATCCCAGGAACTCATTCAACATGAAACGTGTAAGGTCACTCGGCCGAGATTTTCGCTGGCGGCTGGAAACCTTGTAGTGACTGACGTGATCAGCACAAAGAACAACTGCGGAAGATTTCCCCCGGAGAACATATATAGGCAATCACGGACGTGGTGCTAAAGTGGATGTAAGCGAACACATGGATCACTCTGAGCCGGGGATCCATCGGCGAATTATAAGGATTCTCACCGTTTCCTCCGGCAGAAGATCCGCGTCAATCTGTGATTCAGGGCGCTGATGAGATATCGGCCGCAGGCTCGAGAAATTCCCTGTCTGCTAGATCCAAACCAAGATTTATTCTCCCTCCCTCTCAAAGGACGTTTCCATCGGATGGAGATCGGCATGCCAGACATTCAAATACGCAATCACCATACAGAATACCACACAGCATCGTTCGGGGTTTAAGAACCTATCAAGTCCGATAGCAGCACTCAGACACTAAAATCGTCCGAAGATTCTTCCGCACACGGCTCACTGTCATTGAACAGTTTGGGTGTAATCCTGGGATGCTATAAAACACTTTAATGAGCCTGAGAAGACCACAAGCGTGACAGCTGATCTGCTACCAAGGCTTCTAAGCAGAGAATAGGAGCCTCTGTTGGACCTCCGCGAATTCGACATGGAATCTGTCTCTTCATGAAGAGTCATCCCGCATGGGAAGCTGAGAAGTATATGAGAAAGTTCTCTTCGAGGGCGCCCACGCCACGAATCAGAATCCTCAACAGCGTCAAACCGAATCAACGCTTTCCCTTGGACAGCAAGTCATACTCGGGGTATGTATTGTTTTGCCGTAATATTCAGAAAAATTCATCAGAGGTAGTGTGAGTACACTACCGTCGGGGGATGCGCGAACGCGCGGTATCAGCATCAATTGTCCGATTCCTCAACTCCCACTTTCAGGGTGTGTCTCATCATGTGGAAGACACGATAGCTCCAAAGTCGCGAGCTCTGGAGGATATCAAGGATGGGTTGTCGTCGCCAGTGCGGCTCCCTGAGGTCGATCAAGTTCCTCACGAACATCTCTCAGGAATCGGCGCCAGCGTTGAACCCTCTTAGTGGAGGGTGTCCGTGTTTGTGAGTGTCTCAGATCGGATCCCACACATTTTCAGCGAGGTAGTTTCAACCATGCAATTATTCTCTGACAACTGCCAAGAGTCTTCCCACCACGATTTCTTCAACATCTAGCGTCCAACATGAAGACGATTCGAAAGCCAGGTTTGATGACCTGCAAAACCATGGCCCAGGTACAAGGCCAGTATGGGAGCCGCGCTCGTTTCGCGACAGCGAGATTCTTGGGAGACGGTCATCGCTTTGAAAGGTGTCGGGCTGACGAGCCGTCGCTCACAATCAATCTGAACCCGTTTCCCCCAAGGGACTTCTCAAGGGGGGTTGTCATGACGTCCGATGAGGGATGAATTCTTATACGGAGTCGATTTCGCTTTTGTTTCAAACTTCGACTCTTCCGGAGTCCATCCACTGAGCGTCGTTCGTTTCGGTTCAAAACTTCCATCACAGCGATGCACGAGAGGATTCTATTTTCCGAAGTTTTGAACGGCGAACAACGTCGCCACGGGTTTCCACCACTCGGTCGACAAAGATAGAACCGTATACCGAATGATTGCCCAGGAGGACCAGCTCTGTCGGTGAAAGTTCCCGGTACAGTCTCGAGCGGAGGCGCCCGAAAGTTTTCGGCTTTACCGCTCCACGGAGCAGGATGACGTATTTCCAGGGCGACAATTTGGCCGAAAGCGGATCTCCCCACCCGAGGTGGTGAATGCAGAGATTGCGAGCTGTCCCGAACGTTTTACGAATGAACACTACGGTCATCAAGCTTAGTCATCGTCTAGGTAGGCGATGACAATCTGGCTCTCAACTGATCCCGGAGAATCGGTTCTAGAGCTCACGGGTTGTCTAGGAGATATGAGCGCCATCGAGTTGTCCTGAAGTATTCAGTTCTATCACATGTACTACAATATGCGCTCAAAACCCCGTCCGGCAGGAGTAATCAGGCATTCAGTAATCCTGAACCTTGCGAACCCGAAAACACCGCTCCTCGGGAACCGAGGTGCCTCCTTTGAGGTTTGGATTTTTCTCCGGGGAATACTCTCCAGCGATTAATTAGCATGTCTCGACGTCGCTCGCGAGTAGCTCCCCGTGGATGGAGAGTTTTCCGATGAGCTTCAGCGTTATTGGTGCTTTCGTTGATGCATTCACCGATTTCCGTGGATAGCCTTGAGGTACTCTTTCAACATTGATTAGGAGGTGAGGGAGTCATAATGGCTGTGCGTTAGAAAATGATTGATACCCATAAGGTCGCCCGGGAAGTCGACTCGGGATCCTGCTGTTCTCCGCAAAAATATTGGGAAAAGCGCTGGACACCACCCTGCTGTCATCGATGTCTGAAAGCGTATCCGAGAAGGCGTCAATTCGGAGGATGTTTTCCGATTCGGCTTCTTGGACTCCAGTCGACGTCTGGATCCCAGGCGTCGATGTCTCCTGCAACTGACTTCAATTTTTCTTGTCTTAATTGACGCAGCTCGGGGCATGGAAGGACTGTCGGCCCCAGAAATCGCGAGATCTCCATGAACGCGCATAGAAGGCCGAAGCCGCGAGTCCAAGGGGTCGCCAAACCTTCTGGGGACACGAGATGAGGGGACGGAGTCTCCGCACAGACGCAGGAGATCCTGAGATGAGCAAAAACCTGCCGAATCCGCGGCCATTCATTCCAAATCGATTACGCATACAAAGAAACGTAGAATAGTAAGATTCCGGACACTCTGCCATCGACCCGTGGAGAAACTTATCCGGATCCTGCTTGCACTCAACTCAAGCGTGCCCATTGGTCACATCTCACATCTAAGCTGGAGGACGACCGCCAATGAGTTTCGACGTTATTACCTATTCATCGAATTACCTATTGATGATGCTGATGCTGAGGATTCGGATGTAGTTTCTCGAATTTTTAGAAGAGCATAATGTCGATCGAGCTCCTGATCATTTTCAGTCTCGGTCGCGCACGGAATGTGCTATCTCAACTCCAGAGCCCGCACGAAAGAGCTGAATCAACTTTCCGTCAGTCTGTTCTATCTCTCCTCAGCTTCTGGTCACTCGAGCTGTCCTGCAAGACTCGGCTCTCGACTCTTCTTCGCCGCGTTCCGTCGAAACCGGTCTCTCTCAGCCTACGACGATCGAGAATACGATCCTCTACAGTATTTTCAACGCAGTGACTGCTGACTGGGTATTCAAATTGAGTCGTATTCGAAATCTTTCGAAAGGCCTTGTGCTGAAGCAGACGAGTGATATTAAGAAAATATCGATGCTGATCTTCAACATCAGAGGAATTACAATTCAAGTAGCGAGGGCATCCAAGTCCACCGACTCCTCTGCACTCCGAGTTTTGGAGTTTTCGAACTGTTGGACTCGCTAAATTCCGGAATATTCCCCACTGAGAGTTCCATTCGGTGCACTCAATATCGTTCACAAGCATCTTCTGGGGGAGTGTCCTTGCATAGCTGATATATGTACAATCGGCTTTCTGTCTTTCTCTGGCCTTTATGCGGTTTGAAGCATTTGCGATTTCTTCGCTTGCCCGCTTGTTCCCATTCCCTTTGAAGATCGAAGTTGAGCGTGACTTTGGATTCGATTGTTGGACCGCGGCTATCGAGATGGCTGTCCCACAACTGCATGCCACTCAGCGCATCATGAATCCCGGAGTTGAATAATCATCTTGACTGAATCACAATCGCGAGCGGGAGAAACTTGAAGTCTAGTCTCGTGTGATTTCCGAACTTCCATTCCAATTCCCACATTGGAAAACGCCTTGACGGCCCCAGGGAGCTGTGAGCATCGATCGAGTTGCGTCGTCCGTAAATCTCCAGCGCGGGCGATGAACCACGGAGAACTTCACGAACGAGGGGAAATAACCCGAACGGGCTCTCGAGGATCGAATTCGTGCTGAGGAGTCGGCTAACGGCCAGCTGTGCGTCTCAATCTCGTTTCCGACTGCTTTGGTTCGTGTGGCTCATCGGATCCCGCTACTACACTCCCTAACCTGTCTGGCGGCTTCTCAGCTTCCCAGTCGGAAATGATTCTTGCTAGACCCCAATTGATCAGATGGTGGGCTCCAAAAAACCCTGCCGACTCGGCTTAGGCTCTTCGTCGATAACCCCGTCGAAAGGGAACCTGGTTGCTCGAGATTGCGAATGATACTTTCCTTGACGGAAGCTTCCGTTTCGGTATGTGTTCATCTGATTGAGATTCTCCTCCTGTCAGTTCTCATAAGGCCGCAAAAAATGTACTTGCTCACGACACGCGCAGTATACGGTGTCCCCGCAACTCGTGCATTCACTCGAACGAAGGTTGCTGCTTTAGCCCACGATATTCTTTGATCAGATGTTATCCAGGCTGATAGCTCTTCCGCCTAGATGCAATATCCCGAGCAGCGATAATGGAGCTCTTGATCACCTTACGAGGAAACGGACAGTCCCGAGAGGACCTCCTCGATTAGTGAGCTGGTGGTCATCCGATCGGTCTCCCACTTGCGACGCAGGAGCTCCCCTCTGCTCCTTCCCCACGCGCATTTTTCGCATCAGATATGAAGGATTTGATATCAGATTCTTCTAATAAATGGAGTTGCGAATTGATAACACGCGTACCGCGGAGCCCAACCCGGAAAAAATATAGTTTAGGTCTTCTCCTGGGTGCTGGGAGAAGAGGAACAATATCAAGAGTCTTTTCGTGGTACACCACTCAACCAACTGTGCTGTTCACGTGATTCACCTGTCTCAGCACAGCTGAGCGGAAGCGCCTCGTTCGCGGGGCATGATATTCGGGATATTAGGATGAAACAGTTGATCAAGACACGCGATGTGCACGTATATGAGAGCTCCTCCACCATTCCTGACATGGCGTCTTCAATAAAATTCGCTAGTAACCCGGGCGGCTATAACGGCGCTATGCAAATCCGCCAAACCTATTCTCAGAGAAACGTTCACTCTCCATGAATCATCCGGAGGAAGAAAGTAACGGTCTCGTTTTCCTCGTCATTGGCGCCAAGAGGAATCGCACTTCCCTGTTCTGCTGCTCCAGTTCAACGCCCTCTAGTTGGCCAGATGCAGGAAACCATCCATTCCGGTTGAGGGATATGCCCCCCTCTGAATCCAATGTTCGCGATGTTCTCGCTAGGTTGTAGAATCTAGATGTTGGCTCGCAGCAAGCCTTCGCAGCCAAGCTGTACGTATCTCCCTGACATTCAGAGAGAATCGGTTCAAACCAGTTTGCACTGAAAGTTGTTTTTGTGGACATTGCACTCTGAATCGAAGCCGTTGCTCGGGGCTCCTCCACTAATCGTCAGATTAGAGATTCACAATTCGTTGATCACATTGGTGGCGGCGGAATCCTACGTTCCGGCCGAAAGGTTCGAACGCCGGCAACTTGGGTTCCGCCGGCGTCGCGCCGCTGAGCGTCGGCCAAGTGCACCGCCATGACATGCAGTTCGACAACGTTCACCGCGGCGCTCCACTTCTAGGTACCGCCCTCTCTAGAACTGCTCTCGAACGTTTCCCAAGACCTGTCCAGTTTATGCAAGTTCCACATCAAACGTTGGAGGAAAGAGGTTTCTGCTGGTAAATGGGGCCTCCACTAGCTCAGTCCTCATGTTAGAATCTCTGGAAGTTAAATTCGAAGACCGGAGCACAATCACTGGAATAGAATCGTGGTTGACTGGGGAACCACTGGGAAGAACGACACGTTGGATGACTGACTTGGCATAGTGACGGTGTGTCACTAGTTCAGCAGCAAGTTTTATTGAAGAGTACAGCCGTCTTATATACTCCTTCTCCTCGGACGTAAATTCCAATCTTAATTCGAATCCTATTCTAACCGACCTTGGAACAGCAACATAGTAACAAGTTGTTAAGACGTTTCGTTGGATAGCTACCAAAACTGCTGTCACTGTCTGGAATGTTCCAGTGGTTAGTTTTTCTGGGAGATCGTCTCCTAGTCCGAAATATCACTCATCTATACTCGTTCTGCACTACGAGCCTGCGATGGTGGAATTCTCATCATACTCCTCCTCACCAGAACAAGGGGAGAAGTGCAGATTTCACAGGAGATTGAACTGCCTAACAATTTTCTTCTTTGTTTCTTCTGGTTCAAAATGTGGGCAGAAAAACTATACATAAACATGTCTCCAATGTTTTAAATCAATCCCTGTTGTCGGGAGCAAGAGTTATTGGGAATGAGACTTCATAACGTTCTGTTACTGTATCTGATGAATGTTCTTGTAGTCTGAAAGGACGTTGATTGTTGATGGAGGCTGCAAACTAAGATACACGTCGATTCTTATCTACTGCCTGAACTTGGAACAGTGCTCAAGTTATCGAGGTATCTTACCTATGTTGTTTGCATTTGGGTTTCCTCCCTCCATGTCCTAGTTTACAGATACAGAACTCATTCTTCGGCTTCAGAACATCCTGCCGAACAGCTTGAAGTAACCGCTCTCAATGGCGGTACATGAACGTTGGAATTTCAAAGACATCCGATTGTCTGACATCTTTAATCATTGGTCAGTATCTATGACAATCGATTCTCATTCTACTCCTCATATCTCTTGCTCCTCCTTTCTTCGGAGACTCGTTTGACATGTCATACTTTTAAACCACCTGATCTTTCGTGGGAGCATGAATGACAAACCTTCCTCGCAATGGAAATTTCTCGAGCATCGCACATGATTAGCGGCGAGAAAACGGGGTATCTTTGGTGCTTGGGAATCTGATTGATCAGACCTATCGAGTTCTTGCCACTGGTCAGACTCAAGGCTCACTGTGAGTTATTCATCCTTCCGAAGTGCGACTTTGACTGCTCGATCTCTTGAACAGAACGTTTTCGAATAATCATAGTCGAGCTCAGACGCATAATACACATGTTTTACGCGATGGCTGGTCATAGCAGAGCTCCAGACGTATGAGCGGTCGGAATAACCGCGGAGTGATAATAATTCAATCGCAGTGTTCAACGAAGATATAATTTCGAGCCACGAATCGCAATCCTGATTTTACGATGGACTGGATTTCGGAAGACTGACCAAACGTGGAGACAAGTTGGCAACCAAACTCGTCCCATGCCCTCTGAGTTTTTCCATTGCTATTTCCTTTTTGCATGAACCGAGAAGAATCGAAACTCCGAAGATGAAACAATCATCTTTTCTCGACCTTTGATGCTATGATACGAGTTCAATGTTGCGGGAAAGCAATCCGGGCAACTGACTCTCATTAGCCTAGTCCGCTCAAGCTATTCCAAAAGCTGCGGAGCGACACGAGATAGGCATGTGTAACTCGAGTGACCTATCCGGGTACAAAGGGAGATTCCGAAGGAGTTGACAGAAAGATCATTTCTTCGGTTCTGCAGGGTGCGTACTTAATCTCGGATAAACTGAAGGACTCTGCGAGCTTTAACTGTAGGCTGCGCGGTTCCGCAAGCTCCTTTGGCTTGACTGTCAAAAGGAATTGCTGCCTCAGTCATTTCGAATCCGGTTTCGGATCTTGTTATCTCAGCTCACAACGCACAAGCCACGAATTTCATGAACAAGCAAATCAGGAGCGTATTTCGATCTGAAGTCTCAACCCACAGCCAACGGCGTGCACTCCGTGTGAGCTGTCAAAGAGGTCAAACTTTACTTCAGATAGCTCTGCTCAACTGAGAGGATATAATCGCAACCCTATGTCGCGATGTTACTTGTTTGGCTTCAGTGAGTCACGGTTCCGAGAGACACCCACATTCAAGAGGCACATACTCCTCCTGAGTCAGAAATCTGTCAATTCTCAAATTCAGGAGAGTGCCTAACATTTCCTACTTCATTTCTCAGTCTCTGCTTCATGACGTTCGGTTGCCCGGCATTTTTCGCAGGTTTGGACTCTGCACATGGCAACTCTTCAAAACTCAATCGGATCCAGATTTCCGAATGCGATATTGGCTTCGAGTTTTATTCTGACTCTGAACGTCAGTTACTTAGAACGTCTCTACCTGAGCAGATGGACTATGGCCTGCCTAGGAACATGGGGCAGCCAGAATTGAAGTGGAATCATTTACGATGATACGACTGACTCATTTGGTGCTAGAAACTGCACCAGAGAGAACAAACTCATGAGTCGTCGTCATCGACAACTGCGGCTACAAACATGCTGATCGAATAAAAGCTCAGATGCAGCTTCCCAAATTCAGAAACATCTTTTTGATTCATCCGGAATGGAATGCCAGGAGACCCGGTACGGTAAACTGGGACGGCGTTATAGAGTTCAGCATAATGATCACAAAACCATCAACTCATATCACCCCACGATCGTCAGGACTTTCCTGACCGTCCAAACAAGGACACCAAGCTGACTTGTCCTACCGGACTGCTTAAGAGAGCGTACTGCTCCAGCTTGATACATTTTGCTGGTCTGGAGTGCTGGCGCGGTGATCATCTTAGAATTACATACTTCATGCTGACTCGAATAAGAGAAGCTTTGCCGAATTTTCCCTCCTCTTCCACGGTCATAACTGGCATCGGATGACGTACTGATTGTGGGATCCCGGGTAGCGATCTCAACGCTAAACCCTCTCGTAGCATTCACGCAGTTTGGAGCATTGGTTGGGACGTAATCTTCACGGACGGACGCCTTCCAGCATAACCCGAGAACATAATTGGAAGCGTACTTATTGCGCCGGAGATATTACGTCACCCACATCTAGAAAAGCCCAGTTAGTTTTATCCACGGTGGGAGTTGTTGGGAAGCAATATCAATTCGATAACCTAATCAACACACTGTTACTCGATGCGATGTACTGTGAATGTACCTCCTTTAGAACGCATAGAGCGTAGAGGCTCAGTCTTCACAGAGAAATTGATTGAACGCACGGCATCGATGACGAGAGCTGCCTATGAACTTGGCGGGAATGCCTGGACGTCTGCTCCGCATCGATTGGCGGTTTGCAGTCCGAATTCCTCCTGGCAGCTGAAAAACAGTTGTTGGGTTCGGTTCTAGTTCATCATGAACTCCCCTCTGCATACCTCGATGGCGCAGCACTGCTTCTTATTTACCGTGGAGCAGCTCCATTCACATCTGGGATTTCTTGGACATTATTCCATCTCAAAAACAAGAGAATGTTGCCTCCATTGACAATTCGGGCAAATCCTTGAAAGACTCACTTTCTCGGCTTTCGAAATCAATCCCAACAGGGAGATCGCCATCAGAAGTGATTTGTTTGAGATGTCATTTAAGGAGGAAGGTGTTCGACCCTTGGGCTGATGTTTCTCAACGAGAAACTCCTTTGCGGGGAACCAACTTGACTAATACTCCTTACTGTCCATTTTCACCGCTAGCCGAGTCTAACTGGATGTTTCGTTAGAATGAACTCTCTCAGCTAGTGATAAAACAGTGATCGGAGGGATCCAACGGAGCTGTGGCCTATTATGAAGGACCGAGGACTTGTACCCCAGCTTTCAATGCTGGATAACATGGGTACGATGCTCCTCCTCTGGCTCTGATCAGTTCAACTCGTACTGAACTATCTGTCATCAGATCCGATCACACACGCGGCACGATCGCCGCGACCCTTTCGCAGGGGCTGTTTTCAAACGAGAGCTCGGTTTCAATTAACCAAGAGCTTCCATCGTTGGAGTCCGTCGTACATCTTTCAGATTGTCCCAAAAGACAAACGGGAACTGAACAAGAAAGACGGACACATGCCTAAGACGAGGCTGGACCATGGCTGCAACCCTAACTTCGCCACGAGAGTTCTCTGTAACTCAATCGCTGAGGTCGATCATCACTTCGTGAGGTGGCCACCTTGACCTGAATTGGCGGAAGGGTGTACTGAAAAACATTCCGAACGAATGTGCAGCGGCCTCGGAACCCACAAACGGATTCTCTGAACTTCAGTCATACAAATGACTTCCAGGCATTATTTCGATTGGTCGGCCATTTCAATACTCGGGTTGTATATTGGCACGGACCATCGACACTATCAGCTTCTTGACAGATATCACCTGTGCAAGAAAAGACATGCGAAGCTGAATTCTTATTGAAGAGTATCAAGAGCACCACTTCTTCTTCACCCTCGCCGACCCCTGATGGTTGTAGTTGTACGGCGGGTTGGCTGACGTCAGCTGGCGTTTGTTTTGCGACGTCAGTTGGTGATTCTTTGGTGACATCTTCTTCTGGGTCCTTCTTGGACCATCTCACATCCCTACTGCCGGCAATCATTGGATTGCTCGTTCATGCAACACTACGAGATATCATCTCATATTTAGACGGGCGTACACGATGACTACGTGTAATGCCTGATCACTGCCTTAAGAAATTGCTCCTAATACGATCTGGCTATATCATGAAGAACTTGCTGGGTGAGGAAACTTTCTACTGGCCTTGGAGAACAAACAAAATGGCCTGGAGCCTTCGTGGGCTCTTGAAGAATACAATGCTGAATCCACTCGAGGTGCGAAATGCACTCATTATCTCGGAAACTAGGATCTCAACAGCAGACTGCTGATGAGAGTGATGGAACTCTACTTGAACTTCACTCTCTACCTTTCACCAAATGAGGTTTGTCTGCTGTGGCAGGAGAAAGGCGCTTCTGACTATACTTTTGAGTAGTGTTGAAGCTCATGTCTTCTGAAGACTTGTTCAAGGATTTCTAATTTCTGAAGTGAGTTGTGGATTTAGCATTCATCGATTCCTCAGCAGAAAACAAATCAAGGTTGAACTACCTGAGCTTTCTTCATGACAACCGATCGTGAGACTACATCTAACATGATCTACTTAGTACCAACTTGATGAAACTCCTCTCGAGTTTCCATGTAGTGAAGGCAGAGTTGAGGGGGCTCGCTCCTTCATCTTCTCGGGGTTGTCGCTGCTGCTTGTAGGCGATGATGACGTCCGGTCGGCCACCGGCTGGTCCGTTGACTGCAGATTCGGTTGCCGCCGCGTTTTCTGGAGGTGACGTCAGATGTCTCAGGTGCTGGTCCGATGAGCGCTGCTTCCATTTTCTGGTTGATTTCAGCGGTTGACTATTCTCGCACTCGCACGCGGTGTTGCTCACTCTTCTTGTAGCGATCTTGCGATCCGCTCACATGATGAAACTTCTTCCGAGGATCCTCTTTTCTTCTTGAGCGCATGGGTTCTGCTGACTGCGCTATGACCTGGTCCTTGATCATCTCGAAGATACACTCGGTTCTCCTCACATATCATCTCCATGGTTTGACACGGTACCTTGATTGCAAGCGGAAATGTCACATACAGTGGCCAGGGGTCCCGTCCTTCCGCGATCCGTTCTGGAGTTTCGGTAATGCCTCGTTGCTTGCTCCGGATCCTTCCTTTGCCTCAGCCTCGTTATCAAACGCGGATTCAGTCAATATGATAATCGATCTGGCAAAAGGGAAATACTTCTCGCACGGAGGATCGGTGCATGAGTATCGTTCAGCACTTGTCAGCTGAAATCAATTCTGAGAAGAATTATCTGCAATCTTTTAGAGCGGTACGGTCTTCAGGACAGCGGGTTCTCTTTCAACGCTGTTCCTCCATTGACGGGTTCTCTTCGGTCCAATCAGCCCTATCGAAAACTGGCACGTGCTGGGAGTCTGCGGAAACTCCTAGGGCTCAAGTCTTGCTCACAACAACGAATTGACCTGCAGGGTTTATTCTGAATCTACCTGGAGAACGTAGATCTGGCAAAGACTTTCACTTGACCGGCGGACGTAGCACTTCGTTTGGCATCACCCGATTCTCGTTGTTTCAGTATCGGGACAAACGACACGGTGTTCTTTCCAAGCTGTCGTAAAGCACGTTCCGGAGTCAAATCTTCGATTGAGCCATCTCAACAGACAGTCTGTTCAGCGTTATAACTAGTAGTGCTCAGAAACTAGTATGACTGCTTACTTTGGACTTTGCGCGCGTCTGTTGAGAGCACAGGATGTCGAAGATTCATTGGTCGTTTAGTACATGGTAAACGGATTTCATCCACGAATACCAGAACACCGTAACTTGACTTTATCGGAGTTCCCTCCTCCGAAAGGCTCTTCCGCTTTGCTTGCGGAAACCTCACTAAACATTGACCACGGCTTTACAGCTTCACAGGCGCCTTCTTCCACAGTTAACTGCTACACGTCCTTTCTCCTTCCTCGAGTCGGAGATTTCACTTTCCCTGGACTTCGGTGCCTCGAGCTTCGTGGTATCTACTGCTGTGTCGTCTTCACTTTTTCACTTCGGTCCTTGTGACCGCTGTCATCCTGTAGATACCACCGATGGCGAGCTGTCTCACTAAAGATGATAAACAAGCGAATCACACGACTTCATCTGGGGTTCGCTCCTCGCTTGTTCTCAACTGGACACAGGAGAACACAACATGAGGCGAGAGCATAGTCAAACTTGGAGGCTCGAAGTATTACTTCGACGTCAACTCAGATGAGAGTACACGGCGGTTGACGGGCACTTGAATGTTGACTTCAGTCCGGTCGGGACGTAGAACACGTCGGTTGACAAGCATCCAGACTGAAGGGGGTTCACCGTACACACGTCTGAGAATCAGTAAAACCTTGACTCGACCTGTATCGTTAGATTGCGGGAGTCGTCGGCCATCCTGGTTCTCATAGAAGACTTGACTCGACCTGTATCGTTAGATAGCGGGAGTCGTTGGTTATCTGAGTTCTTAGTAGAAGACTTGACTCGACCTGTATCGTTAGATGGCGGGAGTCATCGGCTATCCACAAAGAACAGAGACATGAACCGATTTCCGGTGAATACGCTGGAGATAACATTCAGTGCAGAACGATCGTCGAGATCGTTGTCGTCTCCTCCTCTCGTTTGACTCCGGCTCGTTGTTGAGTGAATCACTTTGCGATTTTACGTTTCTCACAATTACTCACACGAGCAACCCAGGTTGTGGATTGTGGATCGCTGTCCTAGCTCGTTGAATCCTTCTATCTTCTTCTGGCACCACGACGCTTGTGTATGGCGGCTCTGTTGAGCCAGCGTCGCGCGCTCCCGGCCGGAGCGCTTTGCTGATCGTTGGGCATTCCTGAATGCCTTGCAGTGGGCTTCACGGATTCCTTTCCAGGACTGGTCTTACTGAGATTCCAAAAGCACGGAGGCTTTAGAGGTCGTCGTGCTGATAACGTTTGCTGGTAAATGGGGCCTCCACTAGCTCAGTCCTCATGTTAGAATCTCTGGAAGTTAAATTCGAAGACCGGAGCACAATCACTGGAATAGAATCGTGGTTGACTGGGGAACCACTGGGAAGAACGACACGTTGGATGACTGACTTGGCATAGTGACGGTGTGTCACTAGTTCAGCAGCAAGTTTTATTGAAGAGTACAGCCGTCTTATATACTCCTTCTCCTCGGACGTAAATTCCAATCTTAATTCGAATCCTATTCTAACCGACCTTGGAACAGCAACATAGTAACAAGTTGTTAAGACGTTTCGTTGGATAGCTACCAAAACTGCTGTCACTGTCTGGAATGTTCCAGTGGTTAGTTTTTCTGGGAGATCGTCTCCTAGTCCGAAATATCACTCATCTATACTCGTTCTGCACTACGAGCCTGCGATGGTGGAATTCTCATCAGTTTCATCCCTGTGGGTCATGAGCGCCTGTCCATCGACGCGGACCCCGCTGGACTTTCAAAAGCTTTCACTATCATCGGAGCTCAACCAATAAAATGGTCTTCAGAGGTTTGCGAATCACCTGCGGTCCTGTCCCTGGTCATGTGTTCGCGTACTGGCCGTCATGGGACTTCTTTATATTCGAATAAAATCCACTGGAACAATCCCGAGGGAATGGGGATCATTAATGCACGAAGCGGTTTCTCCCGTCGAGATGCCCTGATAGACTTCGTAAGTGACATGGCTTGGGCTTACGGTGGAATGGCATCGACGTATCGCGATTCCCATCCATTCTGTGTGCGTATCAAGCAGCTGCAGTGCAGTGATCAGGGTAGGATAGTATGCACGGTAATTTCCACGACGAGCCTGAGATCGCTGGCTCCATACAATAGAGTCACGGTCGGAGACGCTTAGTTTGTGTGTTCCGACGTCGCGTCGCGTCGTGGACCGGGAGCCGCTGTTCCGCTTTGTCCCGCCTTCGGTTTCTGAAAGCAGTCTTCATCTAACATTTCAGAATTTCGTGAGACCATCGCGACTGAAGGGATTACACCAGGGGTGCCCAAGTCAAAATCCGAGCGGGCCGCATGCCATATTTGGCAAACTCCCGCGGGCCGCACGGACAGTGTACAGCGAAAACTGTGTAACGGGGCCAGGGTATAGAAGGACAACTTGAGATATTGGACCGATCTCCCAAACATTACGGGCGGTTCCATCGTGTATGATCAATTATGAGATAACATACCGATTCTAGCTTGCTTTTGGGTATATTCTCCGCAGAGAAGCAAAAGATGAGACGAGTTCTTGTAATCTCCCCGGGTTTGACAGCTTCAATTTACATTTCTCTTCTTCGATGAGAACTGAACATGGCACGATTCGACAAGCTGATTGAAGTCCGGAGTAAATGCGCGGGTTGAAGCTATTCTCAAGAGTGCCTTCTAATGACTCTGTGAGTCAACCAAGTTCGGTACTTTGATTTGCAATGTTTCATCAACGAAAACAGTCGCTCACACAAGTATGTACCCCCGACGATAGAAATCTGTCTCGCAGCATGTTGCCAGAGATTGGGGGAACGCGACTTCGACAAGTCTTCTTGGTAAAATACAAGCAAGTTCTTGTTGAGAAAACGCTCATTGAGCGTATTGCCGCACTGCAGCTCGACAAGTCCCGATTGGTACTCGAACGGAACATCCGCGGGCCGCATCCCGTGTGAATCCCGACATGACCCGCGGGCCACACAGAAAGGCGTCGCGGGCCGCATACGGCCCGCGGGCCGCAGGTTGGGCACCCCTGGATTACACGGAAAACTCGTCACAACAAATACCGATGTAATGAATTCCCAATACAACGAAGTGAGAAATATCGTTGTTGAACTTTCCATAAGAAGCGTGCTGAAACACTTTCACTACAGCGAGAACCTTCGAGGAGAATTTCCCGTCATGTACTATCTACAGACGAATGGACGCGATTCGGGAGATACGCAAGTTTGCTACAGGAAACTGCCGGCAATCCGAGTCGGCTTCGACATCCGAATCTCAACTTTATATCTCCCTAAAAACTCGATTTTGTGAGTTACAGAGTGCACATCATCTCGAAATGCAGGATTACACCCTCACGCAATCCTCAGGGGCGGAATTCGATGGAAAATGGCATCCGTAAATCAACGTTCTCGGCATTGACCAAATTATTATTGGTGAAAATTGCGCGGCAGACGCAGGGCTTGGCGTTTAAATCTAACCGAAAATGTCTGATGGTGAGAGCTCAGGAGAAAGGAGATAGGGACGATGCGATCCACTGCTGGGTCGAGGACGGTCGTTACGAGAATTTTTCGAAAAATACGTTGTCTCATACTTCAGAGAAAAATGTGAGCAATCGAAACCCATTATTTCATGGTATTGATTGAAGAGAGAAATATCTCTTCTGTTCTTATATTTCTCGGGATTTACGAGGGGCTCTTTCAATTTTCCATGGTTCGGCTTCGACGCAACAAAAGAGACTTATTTCGTCCGGGAGTCGAGTGCGTAATATAAGGTGAGGTGCTGTTCGTCAGACTCTTCCCTTCATCCTTCCCAAGGGCGGGATTTTCGGGATCGAGCTCAATATGACGAATATACCTCAAAGCGAACGGATTTCTCCAGTCCTCGCTGAAATAAGCTTCCACTCATATCCCCGTTTGGGGAAAACAGCGAAAATGTTGAGTTGTCCAAGGATTCTATGATACCAAGTTGAGTCATGTACCAAGTACAAGGCCTCGCTGGGAGACGGTTCATGGAACCGTCACGATTCAGCTCGTTCCAGCAGATTTCCTTCTGAGCTCAAAGACTCATTCACTGTCGTTGTTTAGCTCACTCGCCAACACCTACCATGTCATCAGTACGAACAGCAATCAAGCCTCGATCGCCGAACCGGGTCCATAGCCTGCGATCAGTAGACTCACCAATCTGCTTCAGGATTTGCGTTGTCCTCCTCCATGTCACACATCTGCTTCTCATCATCGGAACAGTTGTTGAGGTTCATCGGGAGGACGACTGATTCGTAACTCACTCGCCGCTACTTTCCAATCGACCATTCAGTTCAATGGACCACTTGTTGCCTCGTCCGCGCCCCTAGCGATCATCATCGGCCGGCCGTCCATCGCTGATCACATTTGAGCCGACTCGTGGACGCCCGTGCGATGAGAGTCCCACAGCTCGGAGAACAAATATGGATCCATCTTTCAACCACGTTCTCGGCGCGCAAAGCCTTGTATCCTCTTGGGGCTCACATTGGTCAGCGGGGACACTTTGTTCGGAGCAGGCAAATAGCTCCTATGGAACACCATGAAGATTTATAGAATCGCGAGGCATTTGATTGTCTTTGCGGTCACTGCAGCGTTGCTCAATACACAGAATTCACAATTTTCGGAACTTTGGGGTGTTGATATGCTTGGGTAGAACGATATGAATCGTTCTACCGCACGGATCCGTTCTTTGAGTATATTCATCAGAATTAAAGATCCGTACGTAACACGTCTAACTACTGCAATGTTGACCCTTCGAGACAACGGGAGCACTTGGAATCCTGAAAGGACGATATTACGAGGAATCCCGGAATCCCGAGAGATCCAAGTCCCGAAAACTCTGAATCACGAAGGGCTGAAAGCCCGGCTGACCTTGTTCATGGATGGGTTTTTTCATTGATTCTGTCAAGTCTGGAGGTTCGCAAGGTTTTCAACTTCTAGGATTCCGAGGTTCCGGGATTTTCTTGCTTTCGTTTTGCAATTTTTTTAGAGATTTCAGGCAGTCCGAGTTGCCTAGAATCCTTTTTTTTTCGGGATTCCATACCCAATCTAACTGAAAGGAGTCCTCAGTTCTTCGGTTTGCAGTGGAGTACCCGTTCCGAGTTTTCGGAATGTCATCCGACGTTTGGCATCTGGAGCGATGGATGGAATCATTCTTGAAGAGACGAAGCCGCTGCGGATTGCCTGCCGTGTCAGGTCTCAGCAGCCGACCTCCTCGGAAACTTCAAAAAAACCTCAATGTGGCTTCGTTCTCTTCCCGCTATGTTTTCCGAAGAGAATAGAAACTCCGCTCCACATATTTTTCTCGACGAAACGCGCCACTACACGTGCGGGTAGGCTCGGAAAGAGCAACAGACCGGAATTGACGATCCTGGCAACTCCCTCTCGAATGGTTGCCCTCGAGCAATGGAGCTGGATCATCCTTACAGATTGCCCTCACCGTGAGGAATTCAGCTCCGACCTCGAGTCAATATCCGATCATGAATCGAATGTTGTTCACACGTGCATCATTCCGCGACACTGGTTCCCGACGTGTGTCGCAGTGCTCCACGAATGATTCCTCGCGGTGGTCTTATGAATCACGTGATTCCTGGAGGATCGTCCAGAACCCAAGACGAAGTCGACGACGGATGCTGATCCCGGCCGCGTTGCTTGATGTTCTCCCTATTCGGCTGCGATCGCACGTTAGGGTTGCGAGAGCGACGCGATAAACAGTGTGCGCTCAACGAATGGAAGAACTGGCCTATCATTGGCGTGTATCTACGCCACACGTGCGAATCCGAGAAGCCTTCACGACGTCACCAATAGCGGGAGCTTTTACTGTGGTCGATTAGATCTACATTCGGCACAAAAAGGTGGTAATTGAGCTCTCCGTCATGAATCCGGTGAGACTCGAACCATTTCTTAGACAACATGGGCGAGTTCGGTTCCAAACGGAGGAACAGTAACTGGAACCCACCCATCCACGGGTAACATCCGAGTCTCGATGTGATGGGAGAACCCGAAGTCTATGGGAAATCGAAGTCGGCCCAAACGCGTCAAGAGGAAAGAGCAGGGCGATCCCGGGAACGAAAAGCGGATCCTCGGACCATAAGAGCGTAAATGTCGAGTGAAATTGGCCCCGATATTTTTTTCCGTAGGAAGCCGCGCAGTTTCCCGTGGAATTTCGCTCACGCTGAGCTCATGCGGCTCGTGGAATCACGCGGTTCCATGAATCCAACCATGTTGAAGACGATCGCATGAGGTTCGTGCGTGCCTCGAGCGTTGGACATGATGACACCCCTGAAGCTCGAGGACAGCAAACGTTCAGGATTCGCGACTTCGAGGAAATCCAGAGGGTTCGGACTCCTCATTTTCCGGTTGATACGTTGCTCACGACCGTCTCTTTTGAGAGGATCCGATCAAACAGAAGGAATCTTTGAACTCCTTTGAGAAGGATTGATATTGACGGACGCCAAAGTACACGAAGTCTTCTCCGTGGCAACGAAAAGTCTCAGCAACGACAAGTCTCGAGTGCAGTGGTGCGCGCTCACAGGCGACCGTATAGTTTACCCCTCGCAGATTGTTGTCGACGTGTTTCTTAGCCCTGCCCCGTTCTGAATACGCGATCAAAGGGTACACCTTGATACGTTTCCGCGATATCGCGGCGGCTCTGTCGGATATTGTGTGCACATAAACAGAGTTCCCATTACGGCCGAGTTTCCTCAAGCAAATACACAATGCGAGCGACCGCGACCGGACTAATTCGAATAAGTTTTATGGTTTTTCCACAGCTGCCATATCGGCACCTGCGGCTGTTTCCGACCGGGAGACAGTTTCCGCAGTCTGTACCTGTCAATTTCTTCCCGACCTCCGCGCTTTGACAGCAACTCCGATAATGTTTCCGGATTTGAGAAACGAGGCGTTACTTCGCGCATTCCAACATTGCCGCAGTTGTTCGAAACCGTCGCAGAGCGTCACATATTCATGTTATTACACCCGCGCCGGGAACGTTGAAGCCTAGTCGAGCTGCACAAAGGCTTCATTCAATTCCTGTCAGACTGAATTTTGAATCGGAAATTCTGTGGCGTTGCTCGCTGACGTTTGAGCTTCTTCCGGTGAGCCAAAACCACCCCGGTGCGCCGATATGAGGGAACAAAGAAAGAAAGAAGACACGCCAACCCACTCGGTCCGATGAAACCATCGACTGCAAATTTTGGACCCGCTCGGTGTAGACCAGATACCTGCTCTGTCCCGTTTCCACTTCATTTAGGGGGTGATCTACGAGAAGTGAGGCTGAAGGCACGGCTGTTCTTCCTCTGTTTCGGCATTGGTGACTCTCGACAGGCCAGGGTTTCAGATCACCTGTCTGTTCCGGAGGTTTGGCGGTCGCAGAGAATGACCATCTCCTCGATGAGTCACAGACGCGTTATTGTTGAACAAATCATTATCGTGATCGATGCCTCTCGGTGTCGAACAATTCTTCCGTGTGGAGGGCTTGGCTAACCTTGAACAGACGGGCAACGCGCAATTTTTCGTTGCGTATATAAAGCTGGTCATCAGTAGCGCATTTCTGTCCGAAATGTCTCGAGGAGTGCGCGGAAAATAACAATACATTCTCTTTATTCAAAACCAAGGTGGTTTTCGTGCGGCAACTCAGCCCTGTAAGTTTCTCATTCATTATCAGTCACATTATGTTCCTCGTTGCTCTGAACGGGAAGAGATGATTCAATGGTCTCCCGACGGGAGACGCATACAGTAGTCGAGGCAGAACAAAGGTATCAAACAGTTGAATATATACGCCTGAGTCGCGGGCAATGAAAGAACGCGGTATCAAGTTTGATCTTCGGGCGGCGTCCTTGGCAAACGTTCTTATGTGTTCGGATAATTTGAAGTCGGATGACATGATGAGTCTCAGCTCGGTCTTGAGGTTTGCCGCTTCGATTTTCGTGTTGCCAAGAACGTACTCTTAACGTTCGTCCTTGATGCCGGAATGAAGAACCTCGAAATTAGAAAGGTAGATGTTTTATTGTAGGAGATTCTCCCGTGCGCAGTCTACATGTGTCCCAGATGCCGATCGGGGGAAGCCCATGCTCTGCTTCATGCGAAAACACGAGAAGCACCGTGAGAGTCTGGATTTCTATGTTTTCTTCCTCAACGCCCCATGAACGCAATAGTCGCGTTCTCAGCAGCTCTCGAACGGTTTACTACTGTGATGCTATACTGAACTGGAGTCTGGGGAGAGGTTGCCAGGACGGCTCTGTCACAGTCGCGCCTGCAGGGTGTAAACGAAGCTCACAAGCACTCCTTATTGCCCGTTCGCACTGTCATTACCACGGAGTGCTGTCTTTCTGTCGCTGTGCGGATATCGAACCACACTCGCTTGAGCTAACAGCAGAGAAAGGAGGATCGGCTTCGTGAATATCCTGTCACCCGCGCTTCCGCCATCGCCGGAAAGCCTCGATGGTCCAGCGGCGCAGAAGAAGCAAACCAAGGTTTCCAGCAAGTGGATTGGATTACCCGAGGAGACATGATGTTCTTCGCGAGGAGAACGAGTTGACCGATTCGTTGAGAACGGAGGATTGTTGACGGCAGAGCGAGAAAACAGAGCAGTTCTCGTTAAAGCCAGCGAAGTGCAACGTGAAGTTTATCCGCTCTCTGATCCTCCCGCCCCTCCATCCGTCAGAGGATGCACGGTGAATCAGAAAATCCGATGAATCGAAAATAAACAATGAGAGGCTGAATTTCTTCTAGATGTCCACAAGACTCAGGAGCCGTAGTGCAGAACTCGAATTATTCCAACAGGAATACAGTTCGCCCTAGGTATCTCCCATATAAATCAAATGAAACATGATGTATACAGGAACCAAATTGAGAGAATAAAGTGTAAGAGTTAATCAAAGAAAACTGAAACATAGGTCGGGGTAAACAGTGGTCGTAGATTCCAAATCTGCTACCAGAATTTTCGCCGACCTCGATTTCGAAGAGTTACAGCGTTTTCTTTTTTCTGGGTTTTTCTCCCAATCGGATTTTTTGACGCGAAAGCGTCTCTGCTGAGGGTACCGAAAGCTGGTGCAGGATGGGGCAAATTATTCTTCCTGATTACTAATGCTTGGGAAATCTCCAAAAAGAGCACCGAAAAATGAGAATCCAGAGATTACGTCGTATTGGTTTCTACGGGATCCCGACGTTCTTGATTTTCTGCAGAGACCACCCTCAGACGCCGACATCACCCCTAAACGTTTCTCACCACCTATCCGCCAACACCGACGCTTTCGCGAAACCCCTGATGGTAGTGTGACCACACTACCTCTGACGATATTTTCTCCCCTTTTAGACTGCCTAGAGATCTGAAATTTTATCTGCGGATAACCCAATGCTAGATACATCTTCAGTAAAAATTTCATGGAATCCGGACCAGTGGTTGCTGATTGTGAGTTATGAGTGTTCAAAGTCAGATTTTAAACTGAAAACGAGGAAAAACTCCTCCTTCTATCGCTTCTCACGGGAAAACTGAAGCCCGGAAACCTCTGTCATCTATCGGACTTTGTGAGAATTTTGCCACGAACATTTTAAGACCAGGTTGAGCTCGATCGGGTGAGCCTTTCGGTTTTTCTTTGCAAAACAAACAGAATCCGAAAAGTGCTCGATCACACCTAAAACGTGGACCTCGTGATTCTCGATTGTCGAGAGATCTCTGACGAGCTCCGAATTGGAAAATCAATCCATCGCTTTTTTTTGAAGGGGTATCAAAAAATTAAAAAATCAAAAAATATCAAAAATTGAAAAAATGCCGCACGAGCTTCTTCTGTCGACACTGGCTTCGAAGGGAGTCTGGCCACGGGTCATCGCCTGGATCTCGGACTTCCTGAGAGACCGCAGATTTCAGGTCAGGATCAGAAGCTCCTTGTCGAGAACTGCATACGCTACCACTGGCTGTCCCCAGGGGACCGTGCTCGGCGCTCTCCTCTTCATGCTCTTCATTGACCAGATAAAGTTCATCGTAGATCCGTCGGTGAAATTTCACATTTATGCGGATGACATCAAATTTGTTAGACCGGTCAACGATGATTATGATCGTGGGATCATGCAAAAAACGTTGACCGACTTCACGAGCTGGGCGCGCAGTATGGGTCTTGATTTATCCATTGAGAAATGCGCCGTGGTACACTTTGGCCCGAAAAACCCGATGTATGACTATTTTCTAGCTGACCACAAAGTTACAGCCTCAGACCTCATCAAAGATCTGGCGTGTACGTCGGGAAAACTCTAGTATTCAGAGATCACGTGACAGAAGTTGTCAAGAGAGCAGCCATCGTCTGTTCCTGGATTCTCCGATCATTCTCACTCGCCCATCCTTCGGCTTATTTGAAGCTGTACGAATCTCATGTTATCCCAATACTGTTATACGCTAGTCCTGTATGGAACCCCAGATGCAAGGCAGACATTGAAAGACTGCGTAAGCTTCAAAATCGATTTCTTCGCCAAGTTGAGTACAGATGTAAACTTGACAGATACACTCTCGAGTTTGTTGACATTGCCGATCGAATGAACAAGGCCGATATACGCACACTCCGAAGGATGATAGCGCGCGATAGTGTGTTCGACGAGTTCTTTGTTTTACAGGCCACGTCAACCAGACGCGGTTTCAGACTGAAGACACCTACCGTCCCGAAACTAGTCAGATATGAACAAGCCTTCGCGTGGCGAATGGTTAGAATTATTAACGATCAAAGCCATTTATCATAGTAATAAAGTGTTTCCCATCAAAATCAAGACCGATCTTATTTGCCGGGGAATCCGTTTACGGACACCTGCGAAGGTAACCAAGGTAGTGTCAGACTCGCCCCCTAGGAGACAGGGAATACTGACAAACCCTCCGAACCGGGAACACGCATTGTACAACTCTCTAATGGTGTCGGCGATTGAGAGTTTCTGCCTCTGCTTACAGAAGTGTCCACATATGTAGCAAAACTGGTCCGTAGAATGCTTGCAGCTGAATTTTTTCAAAGAAGCCATGAGAGCCACCGTTAAATTCTCAAAGGGGAAACGAGGAGCGACCGTTAGACTTTCCAAAGGGGAAACGAGGAGCGACCGTTAGACTTTCAAAGGTGGAGAAAGAGTGCCCAGCAGACAGGAGAATGTCTAGCCGCCGCTTTTCTTCGTTGTTGTTGTTGTTAATTTCTTCGCGTATTGGCCGAGATCGTTAAGCTCGAAAAGTCGAGAATCGCAAGATCAAAGTTTCAGGCGTGATAGAGTACTTTTCGAATTCTCTCTGTTCTGCAAATAAAAACCGAAACAAAATCCCATTGGAAAAATCCCAACATTTTCGTGGAAAAACATAATGGACGACCCCACCTCAAATTCGATTTTACGTTCGATAGACTCATTCTCAATTCGAACTCATTCCTCTATACCAAAAGTCCTTTATACGGGAAGTTTTCTATACGAAAGGTCCTTTATGCGGAAACTTCTCTTTACGAAAGGTCCTTCATACGGAAAGTTCTCTATACGATAAGTCCTTTATACGCAAGACTTCAGGGTAATGTTGAGCAGCATCTTGGCTTCAACTCAATTCTATGATCAGGGGATGAATGTTCGGCAACCTGCGCCAAACATACTACAAAGTTCAAAGTGGCAGCTGGGGGCAGCAGGAAACGAATGTGAGGAATTCTGGGAATGCGAGTCATTCAAAACTCGAAAACCGTCGGGTACAGGATCACATATGTACAACGCGACGCATTCAACGGTGGGAACCTATTGTGCATATTCCTGTTTCTCTTTTTCCCTGGGGGTGATCGTCAAGTATTCGTGGAGGCCATGTGAATGCTGCATTCGTTTGAGGATTATGGTACGTGGTCTGCTTTCACACCCGAGGAGAGTGCTCGTAATAATTCCGTTCCCCTATACGAGATTCCCACATTTCCTCCGCCAACGCAGTGGGTGAAGTTTCCTTAGTTACTCCCGGAATTCTTTTGTTCTCCTTCGATTCCCAATGTATAAGATCGTCATTAAAGTTCATAGCAGTGTCGGGATCACTAGTATTCCCTCGGAATCGGATGTCATTATGAGTGTTTCCGAGTGTCTCTCCTTGCGATTCAGATCCTCCAGTGGTATCTGATCCGGAGTGGACGCTTGCTTCCCTCCGGAAATATGCGGTCGCGTTGAACAAGTGAACTCGGGCTGTCTCGAATCGAGCGCTGCAGAAACTTTAGCGCTAGTGTAGTTTGAGCGCCGGGGAAACTTGAGCGAAAGACGGACCGCTGATTTCAGGTGGCGTGATAATAAGCACCGCCGCGCCGGTGAGTTTTAGCTCGGTCAAAGCCGACAGCCGTCTGGGAGGGTTGTGTTGTTTGTCTATAGCCTCATTCCAGCTCGATTGTGAATATCATGAGATGGCTCTCTCCGTCCTAACCAGGGACTGCGCCACCACGAGGCTGTGCAAGCCTCTTGATTTCGAGGGTTTGCAAGCCTCGCCTCGCAGAGTTTCGAGATTTATTAGACGGAGTTCTCAGGGAATTTCGCGTCGTTAGCAGCCGTCCGCTGGGTGGTTACTTTTTGAGGCCGTACCGGACCACCACGGTTCCAGTTCCGGCTTGAATATGTTGCAAATTCTCTCGAAGCTTCTGCAGGATCAATCGGCAAGTGCTCCGCCATAGAGTTAGACCGCTCTGTCTTCGCGTTCCAATTCACGATCCGTTCGCTGCGGTGATTCAAGGGATCTTTCGTCATTGAAACGTGACTCGATTCGGCACTTGATACAACTCGCCTTGGACTGCCCGCTTCCCATCTGGTGAAGGGCGGATCATGGATTCGTAGCCACGCTGCCTTTTGTGACACACTTGCAGTCATATCTGTCGGATTCCGTCAAGCTCGAACTCTGAATGTTTCTACAGTGATGGTGAATAAGACATCACCCTTCGACTTCCAACATCAATCCCATTGCCTCGGACTTTGAGTGCGAAACTATGGGCGCGGTCCTCGACCGCTCTTCGACGATGCAAGGGACCTCAATCTCTTCCGCCGACAGGAACTACTTCCGGATGTTATAGGAATTGTATCTACCACCGTCCGTCCCTAGAGCAAAGACATTTGTTGTTCCCCGTACCACGAGGATCCTGTCACGTGTTTTTAGTCACGAGTGCGAGTACTTCGTGATCTGTCTCGGTATACGGAATCACCGCCGTAATAACCTAATTAATTGGGCATGTGTGGTTTTTACGGCCAGTCGAGACTGACGTGGCGAGCCATGGTGAACCTCGAGGCGGAACCTCCGCCTGAAGTCCGTCGAGTTTCTTCCAACACTGTGAGCTAATCGTTTCAAGAGCTCCTCATCGTGACACCAAAATTGAACTCGCTCAGTTCGGCTTTGTTGGCGGAGTCAGCAAGCACTTCCTGGGGGTGGCCCGCATGCATGACCAAGCAACGGAGTCTAATGGAAAGGAAGGTTTATATAGGCAGACCGATCGGAACCTACTACGGTATTCATAGGGAGTGTCCTCACCAACACAGCTCCCGACCTACATCCTCAGTTTCGGAGTCGAATCTCAACACCATCGCTTGCCTTGTCTTCGAGTTCTGAGCGGACAGAGAGGCGGACTGTGGGGAAATAGATTAGAATTCCCAGGTTCCCAGGTAATCCCATGTTGTGTTGTTCATTTTCATAACTTTTGTTGTTCATGGAGTACATATATCAGCGTTTCGTCTCTTCACTACCGACTCCGCTGCAAATCTAGATGACCTCGAATGGTCCTTCCGTCGATCTGTAGATTTTTCAACCGTAGCGAGTCAACTTGGGTCTGTGCTCGTGCTGAGTTTGATGGATGAGGAAAACGCAGTGACCGCGCAAGCCCGCTCTGCGAGCTAACTCATGCCAGTTTTCGGCATCTAAGAGGCTAGACTGTCGAAGTTCTAAGATTTGTTGAGCCAAAATCTCAGTAATGTTTTCTGGAATCGTTATGCCACCCCTCGTACCAAGGGCTCGGGTTCCAGCTGTCACGAGTACAAGTTTACAGTTTATGCGTCATCAGCAGACCATATGAAGAATTTTCTGGTTTCGCGACGAAGCAGAACGGTCGACGCGCTCGTTTCAACTGCGAGAAGCCGAGCCAATATGCCAGGGCAACCGATCTCGTCGATTCGAGGGAGAGGCTTAAATTCCAGTCCCACAGTGTGGCCAGAAGATGCTGGAACCGAGCCCGATCCTCTACCAACGCAGAGCACGGAGGTCCCTGAATCGTCTGGACTGCAAGTTTTGCGTTTTTAGATCGATGCGCGAAGATTTTGCCTATTTCAGCTTTACAGTGTCTCTCAGGTTATTCTTGAGCTCTGAGCGGCGCCTGCATCCTCTTCAGAATCCTAGCCTTAGGCACCAGTGGCGTAGCCAGGATTTTTCCTGGGGGAGGGCTGATCTTCTTGACTCAAGGGGGTACCCTTGTGAAATTCTCTGAAAATCCAGAAACCTCAACTTAGATAGTATGAACCAAGGGGTCCTGGGGAGGGGCTAAAGCCCCTCAGCCCACCCCTGGCTACGCGCCTGTTAGGCACTATCCATGTAGTTTCACAAAATTAGGACTTCGATACCGTTGCGACATCCTGATGTTGCCGGACGACTTGGCCATCTCACTAGGTCACGAAATCTCGAGTCTCGACACTCAAACAACGTATGCAGTCTCGAGAATCAGAGGACCCATCCATTGTGCGCAGCACGCCAAAACATTCCCATTTTGGAGTGACGCTGTCCAAATCGAATTTTTTGAGGTAGAGGCAGCTTCGCCTCATCCGCCGCGACAGGGCAACTGTCTGATGGAGTCAAATCGCTCAAGAATCGCGTCACGCGAAGTCGTCGGAAACGCGAAATCCCTCTTTACACGGAAACGCTACAACCTAGGAGAGCACTCGGGAAGGCGCTGGCAGAGGAAAACCTGGAACAGACTGTGAAATGGACATCAGGCGACGATTAAGAATTCACGATTCCTGACGCCCCGCTCTGATTGAGGTAGTAGAAGCCTCTCCGCCGTCCGGGCATGGGCCCTCCCACTGCTGAAAAGCTTCTTCGAGTTATTCCTTCAAGCATGAATCGATGTTTTCGGTTTGAGCTCAGATCCGAACCCTCCGCTCCACCAGGCCATCAAGGTAAATCGACGAGAGCTGCACGCGCTCGAGCGCTGCGCTGCCGAAAATAGTCTCGTCGTTGAAATGCATAACAAATCACTCTAACGTCGTTCCGAACAGAGAGTTCTCCGAGGCTTTTCTCTGTATGCGTTCGCGTAGATGGAGCATCATCTTAACAAGGCGGTGAGTTTTATTAGAGCGTGGTCCAGAAAGGGTGTCAGCTGAGCATACCTGTGTACGCCAATTTCGTTACGTCGAAGCGAGAAAACATGTCTTCTAGCCTTGGGCGTACATACGGCGAAGATGAGTTCCTGACTGTGCGGGAGTCTGTCAACGAATGCGAGCAGAACTCGTCCCGGCCTACCGCGCGGAAAAAATGTCAAACACACAGCGCTGTCGCGTTATCGATCCGAATTTCGCCTTCGATATTGACTTTTCATGACGGAAGCTTCCCGAGACAATCCACACAATTTCTGGGAGAGTCTGATACCTCGTACGTTCCTCCTGCAGGATGCTATTCTTGGAAATTCAACTTCGGCGGAACACATTCTGTCCACACCCTTCATCCGCAGGTTTCACGCTTCGCTGACGACCAGCGCAGAGTTCTCCGAAGGGTCGACATTTCTCTTACGGGAGTCCACGCGACCCGCGCAAGCCAGGAGTCCTGCTCGCGATTTCCTCCCGAATTCCCGTATCATTCTATCCAATGGCAAAGACGCTGTCGCCGATCCTGTGGAGGATGACCTCCCGCAGGAACTCAAAACAACCATGCATGAGCTCGATCGCCCTAAAGTTGAGATATTCCTGAAGGAGCAGAGCCCCACAGTGAAAACATGCGTTGTCGTCCTCCCTCCCTCCCTCGATTCTGATATTTCCTCAGGACTGGCCGCTGCTCCCAGTGCACCGGAAAAGCCCGTTGCAACAAAAATCGTGACATGGGAACTCCTGGATACACGTCTTGTTCATGCATGAGTTTTTCTCTTCCCCTAGTTTGGTGGCTCCCTGGGCCGTCTTCGTTGTGCCGTCAGTCGCTCTGTACTCTCAGCCAAACCCGTAGCCGGAACAAACAGTTGATTGTGAGTAACGTGGTGCGTCCGCCGGGCGCAGAATGGAAACGCGTCCAACATTTCGTTTGCCGCATGTTCCTCCAGCAAACAGTTCAACCACCCCAACGTTTATTTTGGTCCCCCGGGCGGGTCTCGCTTGCATTGAATGAAAGCACGGAGGCGTAGATGATTTATTGATGTATTCTTGTACGAGACGGAAAAATATGAATGGACGATCCTTTTGTGGATTGTCTCCTGGTTTCCTCGCAGCTCACAAGGAGCCCTAACACTCCTTTGGTTTCTAACACACCTGAACCGGCTCTTCTAGTCTCGTATTATCCGATCCGAATCCTATTCTTCTTTTCTTTTTCGAAGCTTCGTTTTGAGCGCAGGGCTCCGTGGGGACCTGGCTCCTGCGTTCGAGAGTTGTAGTAAGGGAGCAGAGAGGGGGTTTATGAATCTCCTTTTTCGGGGGAATTGCAGGGGTTCGCAGGGGAATTGGAATTGACCCGAGCGATCCACAGACTGTTTCCGAGTACTTGAGAGCTATCCGCATCTTCGGAATCATTCCTTCCGGACTTCACGGATCGATTTGTGGTTCTATCCCCCTCTCCTTTTCTCGGAGTTGTGTCAAGTTCTGCTCCCGCCGTGTCTCCGTCGTGTACCCGACACTTGTTTTGTGAACTGTATCGCCACGTCAAAGACAACGTCCGAGCGATGCCGTCATTCTTCGATTATACGGGTAAATGATGCATCTGGGAGGTAATGAGGTCAGTAACCCCGAGGGGGATGTTGAGAGACTCACACAGCGAGATCTCAGGGGCGTGAATTCCGATCGATCGAACAGGGGATCGAATGAGGGAAGGCGATATGTCATGGAGAATCTTAGAAGAGTATTGGAACTCATAGCAATGAGTGAATCTGCCGAAGAAAGTGGAAAATTTTCAAGGTCGCCCTACGAACACCGAGGGCACCCTGTCCCCGAGACCTTCTCTCATTCGGTGTCCAATGCCCTGGGGCCAAACAAAGCGGTCGTCTATGTATATAAGCCGGTCGGGTGATTTTCTGACGTAGAGGAGTAACTCTAGACCCGTGCACGGTGGAGATCCAACGGGGAGCTCGGAATCTTCTGTGTAAATAACGGCAGACCTGTGTGCCCTGAGGAGATCACACGTCATTTCTACTTCAACATCACTCACATGAGGACAAAATCGAGTCCGGTGCTCTGCGACCAATGGACGAAGCTCCTGAGGCCCGTGCAAATCTCGACAGCATTCGAAGCTCCTTATAAGTTGAGCGAGGACTCGAATTCACGAAGGTTTGCCTTCAATGTGCGGGTGTGGAGGCAGACGGCGGGAGTCGGATAGCTGCGGGTCGCGCATCCTGGGAGCAGGTAACATGAAGAACTTTCGCAGCTCGGCCGCTGAGAACGACAAACGAATGGGTTCCCGGAGGAACAAGCTTAGAATAACGCAGCAATCGTCGTGCGGACCACGCGGCAGAATACGCTGAATGTATGGTTTCCACGACACACGGTTTTTCGCGCGGTGTGCAGGAGATGACATCACTGCCTTGCCGAGAGAGAGGCCCTTTTCTTCCACCCCAAGGATGACATTGAAGTTCATGGAGGTGAAGTTCCGACGAGGACGCCTCTAGGCCGACGGATCCGATTGAGACCGTAGGCCTAACCGCACTCTACATTTGAGCAGTGGCGGGCCGTGCCGAAGTGCCGCCAGGGGCGGATCTCGATAGGTCCTGGAAATGCCGCCCCCTGGAAGCGCTTCTGACGCGGACCGAGAACCAAAAAAACGATTCGCTATATGTCATTATTCGGTAAAATGCCGCCCCCTTGGGAGTACCACCCGGGACGCACAGCCGCCCCCCCCCCCCCCGCGCTCCCCCACGGTCCGCCATTGCATCTGAGTTCCGATTTTGCCGAGGCATCCGATCTTCGAGGTCGTATTGCTTCGCGGAACTTCAACAGGACTCACAGCAGCATTCACTTTTCTCTCGGAAAGTATGCGGACCAGCCAGCGGCGGTCCCCGGCGGAGTTCTGCCCGGGGCTGGGATCGAATACCATAGAAACAACCGCCACCTGGGAGCATTTAATATTCAAAATGCGCCTCGACATCGGATGAAAATATCAGGCAACGAAAAGGTAAACATAAGTCTAAGAAGAATTCGACCCCATGACTTTTCGCCCGAAATCGGACAATCTTCCTATGTCAGAAGCTTTGGCAGCGGGCTCCGACGTTCCGGAGAGCGAAGTCGATAGAAATGATTGCGGGGTTGGAAAACACATGAAGCTTGGTTTTGTTTGTGTGGTTTCCTTGCTTTCCGAGATCGGACACTGTTTACGCTTGTTCTCGATTCAAACCAAGGAGTTTTTCATCGAATTTTCTTCTTCGCGCAACGCGTTCCAGATGGATACGAAAATCATTTTCGGATCGCCCACAAGAAAATCGCGTCTTCTTCTCTAAAATGCATTATCTTCGAGGATTCCCGATAAATCCTCGCCTCGCATCTTGAGCTGATTGAGACCTCTCTGTATGATCGTCTCCTCTATCATCGGAAGCCCGCATCTGCTTTGTTCAACTTCGTACTGTGGTCTGCTTGTATATTGAGCGCAATCAAACACTGTTAATCGATGGTGCCCCAGCCGTGCCGTGTTCGAGTGTGAAAAGACGGACGGAGAGCAGAGTACCATCTCTGAGCCCGCTCCCCTCGGGGACTACACTAATGTCGAACCTCAGTGCAGCCCCCAGAGGAGCCCAACGTGCTCTATGAATGCTAACACTGGTGTAAACAGAATGGAGTGACCATCAATCTCACTTCCTGAAGATTCAGAGAAAGGTCGTCCGCGGAAGAAAATTGGTAACTCTATTCTAGAAGTAGCTACTCTTTATCGCGAGACTCATTTTCCCCAGCTCAGATACTTCGGACACCATTCTAGGAGGTTGAGGGCCAATACATGATCTCCTTGTAGTTTGAATAGCTTTCACGAGGTCCACGAGGGAGCCTTCTGCAGTGAATGAGCGAGTGTAGGTTGAAATCTCGTTGAACAAGGATATCACAAGAATGAAGCAGGGGACCTTCTATGTCTTCTTATATTTTCATAGGCGTCTCCATTGACATTTTCTCCGGGAAGTCTGTTCGTCTGCTTGAAGGAAAATAAAAAGACACGTCAAATTCCTTTCGGTGGTGGCACAATGGAGCTAATGTAAGACTATTTTTGTAGGGGTTAATCATCAAGTATATTCCCGCCCCGTCTTCCTCACAGGAAACGCCGCTGTAGCAAGCTTCGTTCCCTCGAGAGGTTCAGGTCACGTTGAGTCGATCTGCCACCGCCGAACGACCTCGGTGAACCTCCAATCACATTGGAGGTCACCACAGTCTTTATTCCTAGTTTCTCTTGTGTGCTAGGACCGACGAGCATAGCCGTTGACTCGTTGATCATTGGCCCTGTCTCCCCAACTCTCACGCTTCCATTGAATGTCGCCGTATTCGAATTGCTAAGAATGATGGCGAACGACCGCTTCTCCGTCGATTTCTCGGCTTTCGTAGTTGAAGTATCAAACATTGGAAGGGGCAACCCCAGCTGAATCGGTCAGGAAGATAGTATCACATTCTGATAGAGGAACATGTCGTCCGCATTTTGCAGCAGACCGGGAGGGCGTATCCAGACTGGTTTTCTCATAATCCAATTTTGAATCACCGGCCTTCGAGGTTTCCCAGACCAATGTGGCTCATCCAGAAATGATTCCGGGGAATTCCGGCTGATAATCTTAATTGTTAGATAGAAGTTTCTGCTATCCGGAAAAGCTACACTGGGAGCTAGGAGAACAATACGCGCCTACGAGCATTTCGCCCAAGAAGGCTCTCGTTCAAACCGCCGCACCAGCCATCGCTTCTTTCTCCCGCTGGGTGTCTGTTCTCGCGATCCGAATCGGGCGCGTGTGGGCAGCATTGGGGCAGGCTCTCGTAATAATCTTGAACTTCGTCGAGGTTGACCACGCAAGCTCGGAGCATGTTCATGGAAACAAGAAGCCCGTCGCAAGACCGAAATTGGCGCCACGGGGCAGGGGAACTGATCCAGGCCCTGAGAAACAGCTTCAGTACAGGCCCGGGTCCTGTTGTTTCTGAACTGCAACTTCGTTCCATCGTTATCCCATCCAAGTATTATCGCAAACGGTCGATGAGAACACGACGCGAAACTTTGAGCGCCGTTTCCTCAAAACACGTTCTCTTCCTCTTCCCGATTTTTTCGGAATTGTGGAATCAAAACGCCTCAAGGTACGATGCTCGAATTTGTTGGTGAATCAGAGCAAGCAGCATTGACGGACCTGAGTTTTTCTTCGAAAAAAATTGGAGAGGATCCTTATCTGATTCCCCACGGATTCCAAGTCCGATCAATTCCGGCCCATCGCCTTCCAGAGCTCAAGTTCTGATCACGAGGAACGGACGGAGGAGGGAAAACTTCAGGTCAGCGAGTTTGCGGCACCTATCTCCTGAAAACCGTCGCCAAGCGTAAAGTTCTGCGTCAATCGACTCGAGCTCCACATTTGCGCACATGAGACCATCGATGGCATTTTTCGTTTCTGGGACGAAACGAGGACGACCGAGTTGAGGCTAACAATTACTGTTTCAACTTGTCTCGTTCAACGGAGAGCATGATGGGCTACTCTAGCGATTCATAGGTCTCATTCAAACGGAAGTAGGGCGATAATTGGGTTGCCCCCTCAAAGACAGGGTGCTCGAAAAGGTTTGGAGGTTGAAGAAGAAACGGTGATCGATAAGAAGTTCGGTCGTTTACGATGACAAACGCATGTGAATAATACACTGAGATACACTGAGGGTTTCAACTGGGATTTCCGGGGTATAAAAAGAGACATTCCGGCGAAAACCTCATACATGACAATTTGGCCCCAGATACATGCCAGACGGAGGGCTGCGTTGGGATCGTCAGGGATCGGCTCGGATAGCGACCAAACCGCACAACGAACCTTTGGAAGTCAGATTCATCCTCCGGCCTTTGAAGCCAGGATCCCAGAACGATTTGTTCCATAGCAACTCATATACCATGGGTGGCTGACTTCATGGAGTAGTTTCGCGAATACAGTTGGAGATATACTTTGTAGCGTCGTTACCAATGAGTGTCACACGAGCTAGCAGGCGCCGGCTAGCTCGTGTCCCTCGCTTCGCTCGGGGGCCTTCGATTGCACCGAGCACTAGCCCGAGCTGGAAGGCTCAGGTTTGCCCAATGTCTCCATGGGCCAAAACGTCTTTGGAGCCAAAATGTCTTGGGGCCAAAATGTCCCGAGCCAAATTGCCCGGGGCCGAAAATTCCGGGCCAAATCGTCTGGGGCAAAAATGTCTTGCTTGGAACCTCACTTGATCTCTGCTGCATTTTTTTGTGATGACCGACCAGTAATTTCAGCCGTGACCTGTCAAGGGAATGACGCTGTTTTTGTCAGACTCGTTGAGCTGTGAGGGAATCTACGTTATTGGATCAGATCACGTTTCATTCGAAAGCGAGGAGGGACGACTGGTACCTCATCGTCGTACACTTCTGTGAGACCTATACCGTGAACGCATGATGAGTGTGGAATCTCATATGATGGTGTCTAATCTGGGACTAATCTAATCTAATCTTGGCAATGTTTCGAATGCCTTCCCAGGGGCTCCACATGGAGTTCATTCTTTATAGCATTGCGGCTCCGATACCCGATCAGCTCATGAGAGGATGCGCATCCTCTGATGATCACATCAGGCAACCGATGATGGGTTCCGGCAATTGAGAGTTCTCCAAGACATTCAAGTTGCTTGAGATGGCCCAGCCGCAGTCCTGACATAAACGAGATCGAAGGAGCCGACGACTTCCGCGGCTCTTGTTCGAAGTTTTGGCACCGACTCGTGGCGGGATGGGACTGTCCGCTCGGAAAGCATTCAGAGCTAAACACGCCATCTGAACGCCACGGAATTTCGCAAAACCTACTCGGCGTCGCGATACGAGAGCATGTTGTCCAGTTGATGTTGATTCAAGTAACCGAGGCATCAAACTTCTCAACGGAATATTCAAGCTTAGACTGAGAACGTGGTAGTCGGCATAGGAAACCGATATTAGCACCTGCGAATCTATTCGTGCGAACCTGACCCTCCTTACCCGCTTCTGCAGATCTTTCGCTGACTGACAAACTGACCGACAATGAGTTCGCGCACAGCCAGCATGGAATATTTAACGTCGGAAACTGCTATTGTAGAGGATCTGATAATCGCAGAATGGAGGTAGCAAGAAGAAACCCTCAGGGCTCTGTATCTGGTGCGTTGTTATAAGCTGAACAATCGGTTCATCTCTAACACAGTCTGTTGCTTCGATCTGAAGAAACTGGTTGGTGTTAGGCATGCCGTTTTCGTTCTGAAAATCCAGTGAGAAAACTTCTGGTTTCCTCCTCCACGCAGCGCCAGAGCATCACCACGCTCGTTCCGGCCTATGCGGTCCGATCGTTAGCAGAGTTTCGTGGGGACAGAATTTCCATATATCATAGCGGGGAACTTGTGATAAAGTAGCCTCGGCCTTGGACGGAGGGAAGTGGCGAGGCATCTAATCTTTCCATCACCCCCGTGGACTCGACGGGAGCGAGTCTGTAAATGTCGACTGCCGGGAACCAGTGACTGTAGGACGGTCGATGCTCCAACGAGTCCGCCGACGTCACGATCTGGAGAAACTCTCAAAAGAGAGCGCTGCAAGGCCGAATGGAGCCCCGCGGCGTAACTTACTGACCCCGTACATGGTGTCTTCAACAGCTCCAGGCTGCGCAAAATCTGGTTTCGGAAGACATGATGATCCCGTTTTGAGGAAAATCGACCGAACTAGAGCAGCGCTGGCACGCCGGAGATCCAGCCTGATTGTGGGATTCGAGCTTTACAGACCGTAGCTGTGCGTAAAGCTGTAGTGAGAAAGAATTCCATCGCGAACCTGGCTCGTTTTCCGTGCAGAATATTTGATCAGAGAGGAGGTCGGAAACATCCTCTCTGGGAACTGAGGCGACCGATTGAATACATTTTTGTGACCGTTTCTCATCGTGACCCTGACTCGAAGTCCAATCAGATATCCGACTCTGACGCCAAGGATTGGTTCACGCTTCCATCGACGGCGAAAACTGGAGCTCATTTAACGTCAACCGCCTCGTTCCACCTCGAAAGAGCGAAGCGATGTCCTCCGTAATGTGCCGCCTCCTCAGCCTTTTTTCCTTGTTAGACTCTGATTTGGCTTTCCGTTCTCGTCTGGAAAAATCTTGTAATCCTTCTCCTCTAAGAGGATTCTTCTCTAAAGCCGGAGATGGGATCCAAGTTTTTCTAAAAAGACCTTCTCCGCTACAGACAATAGCTTCGGCAGGGTCGTGTTAGACTGGAAGGCCTCATTGACTCATTCCATACGCAAACTGCCTGACCAAAGTCCAAGATATCCCGGAGCTGTCCCGACTCTCCGCACGGCCCCGACGCTCCTGTTCTCGATCGAAGGAATTCCTGGTGCACGGGTGTGACCAGAGTTGACCCCTTACCTCCTCACCTCGTTTCCTCCACAGTAAGTGTCGAGATCGGCTTCGAACCGTGCGAGACGGTGAACTCGAGAGTTCATCAGGTTGCCGGAGAATCGCCACCTTGACCTGGATTGGCTTCAGCAGCAAGTTCGGTTCTCCGTCGTGATGCTCAGCGCTCCTGGACGACCAAAGTGTAGCAGACCTGTATGTGTTGTTCGATACCCAGGAGTTTTTATGGCAAACTGCGGCCATTCATACTTTTCGAACTTTGTTCAGAGCGTAGCGCCGAAGGAGCGTAGTGGCAGAAACTTTGGAACGGTTTGCTTCGATTGGAGGTCTCGTTTTCCTCTCAAACGAGGCGCTTCCACTCGAGCCCGCTGTAGACGTCTGATGCCGAAAGTAGGTCTAATCACCGAGAGTGGCAACAGTTGCTTGTTTGCAACGTTTTTAGGCGGTCGAGCTGGCAGACTCCAATCGACATTCGTTCATCCGCGAGCCTAAGAGTCCCAGATATGCAGCGTTCACTACGTGACCTAGTGAGGCTTGGAACTAGGACTCACTCGCACTCCCCGCGTCGGCAACTACTTCTGCTCGTCTGGCGGCAGATAACAACAACACAAGAGGAATCAGCAGCTGGTTGGGTGGGTTCAGTTTCCGGGGCGACGCAGATTTTCGTGGAAAATTTCTGCTCCCGGCCATTATGAGACACTCCTGGACTCACTCCGGGGCTCCGTTGCCAGTGAACCTAATTCTCTACCGAGCTCAATCCCCTGCACGCTAAACAGGGGAGGTCTTTGCCACACTTGGCAGAGCCCCCGGTCCGTGAGAACCCTCCTTATCTTCAGCTCTCTGGCTTGAATCTATGGAACTCGATTCGAATCGTCCCTATTCGTATGGAGGGGGGCAGAACGGAACCCAAGTACATGGTAGTCCTGTTGGAGCAATCGTCGTCGATACGCTCGGCAGCTCCAGTAAAAGCCACTCTGAGAGGACGAGACAAGGTTGTCACTCAGGCAAATCACAAAGTTCTACGACGGAGACGGGAATTCGATCCTCAAAAGATATCACAATTTGTCCGACGCAAATTCGTCCCGCTTTTCAGAATTGAAAGCTGGCTTCTCCTGTGTGCCGAAGCATCTGCGGCTCCGTGCATGTCTAGGAGTTCAATGCCGGTGAAAGGATAGAAAACTCTCGACGGGAGAGCTTTCCCATAGAGGTTGCCATATGAATGTTTCTCCTGGTCGCGGAATAGCATATCCAATACAGAATATGATATGCACAAGAATCGGCAAGCGTTCGTCAGACTGGGTATCAACCATCGCGAGATTTCTTTGTATGGGGCTCGTTCTTCTCTGTAAGAGCTCGGTCACCTGATACGATTGTCATCACCGAATGAATTCGTGTGGGGCTCAGCTGGATTCGTGAATTCGCGATTCAGAGGCTCACTTCTCCCGAGGCTCTCGACGCAGAAAAATGGAGTGGAATATTCCACATTGCGTTCAGAGGAAAAAGCCGAGAATTCCTAGTCGATGACCACGTAGATCAGAGTTTCCCAAGGGTCTCCTCCCATGCCCCACTTTTTGAGCCAGAAATTCCGCATGCCCCACCGAGGCCTACTGGGGGGAAATACTCATCATTCTGCATATAATCCGGGGCTTCTAGAACTTTTCTGGTGGCGGCAGGCCACGGCATTCCGCGCGTATAGTACCGTAGGACAGGGGTTCTCAAACGGTGTGCCGCCGGCACCCAACTGCCGCGGAGTGCCGCGGCACTCGTGGTGCCGCGCCTGCATGTCCTACGGCATCCCATGCTGGAGGTGCCGCGGGGTGTCGCCACCAGATAAGTTTAAGAACCCCTGCCGTAGGACATGCAGGTGCGTGACTCCTTGTGACAAGGAGGAAAGGCCCACTCGAATCAGCCAACTAAGGAGACTCATTGGGGTTGCGTATGTTCCGTTGCAAGTTAGGGTCATTTGACGAACTTTGATGATGATACAATATTCTCTCGAGAGGTTCAAAAATAATATCGGATCGCCACAAATCTCTGAATCTCCAATCAGAAGACGATCTGCCGATGTTGAGGTTGAGACTTTTGGGCCACTTTGATCGCCGCTCAACTGTAGGCCGGGTTGCAGGTCATGGGAGATGCCCAAGATGCCCTCGCCGGTCTTTTCATCGTTAGCGGCTGGCAGAGGAACATTGATCGTTCATTCTCTCATACAAGGAGCCCATCACACAGTGAGCTTCGAACTTTCCCGGTGAAAGATAGATGCTTATAGGGACCTCTATCAGATGGAGTCTCGGGACGTTAAGTCCAGACGGATGCCTTTCATAATTATTGAGACGCCGGCGGTGCGCGCTCAGAAGAGATCCAATCAACTTGATTGCTGGAAAGCCCTCAAGGTTCCATATCGTTGTTTAACTTCCACCATGCATCGTCCGAACATACCCAGAACCACGATCCCGAACAGAATAATTTCTAGAACGGGGTGGAGCGGACGTGTGGGGGATGGGGCGGCGCCGGATACAAGGAAACTCATTGCAATACGGATATCTCAACTGAAACTAGAGTTCGGTTCATCTACGAGGAGAATCGCGAAATTGATCTTCGTTGGCAGGCGAGTCAGATACAGATGCAGCTCGAGCCGAGCTAACCCAGTGGGTCCGAACTCCGCAACATAGTACCATCGGTGACCGTGAACCGTGTCCGCGTCCACATCACGATCTCGATCAAAAATTCCGTTGATTCATGACTGACGGAGCAGAACAGACGGCTTAAAATCGGCTCTGAGCGACGGATTCCGATCCGCACAGAACGATGATAAAGTTTTATCTGACTGCTTCCCGATACCCCAACGGATCTGTATTCGCAATTACGATAAAAGTTTCATATTCATCTTCCACTACAACTCACGTTCAGACTACAACGGCGCAGTGGCTGCTGCCCATGACTAATGCCGTGTATGCGGGCCCTTCTGCATGCATGAAAGAGAGGATTCTAGTTCTAGCCGCATGGCAACAGTGGAAACAAAGCTATGATGCTATCGTTGTGAGCTTTCGGAAGGAAAACCAAAGCCCATGTCATGCGTCGGGGAGACCGTGCTCTGTAGGCTCGAGTCGGATAAAGGATGGATCGCGGAGCGTAGTCTGGATACAATGGTGGACACTGCGATAAGGTCACCCCATTTTCCCGAGGTTTATCGCCAAGAAGCTCCGACAAGGCCCTGGATAACCCTGAAGGAGTTCGCCGTTGTTCCGAACTCTAATACGAGGGTGTAATCTTGACGGAAATGGAATCAGAGGGAATTGTGGTGAATAATCTATTCTCGGCTGGACATTCGACTGAAGCCAGTTCCACTGCCAACGAATGATTTCGATGGGATAACAAAGTTAGGTATATCGAATGCTCTCTTGATGATGCATTATTCTTCGGAGCGTCTGCTCGAACTTATTGTTATTAGCATGGGTAGGAGCCAAACCCTGAGATTGACAGATAAGGCTTCGATTCTTGGTCATCGTCCTAATCGCTCGTTTAGGTCTAGGTCGTCTAGGTCGCGCGGTTAACTAGATCGCTCGAAGAGAATGAGAGATGGCGAACCAAAGTTCAATCTTGGCGGTCCTGATGATTATGGTTATGGTTATTTATTGATCCTCTCACGTGATATTTACATTTTTCCAATATGTATATCACATGTGACCCAGTTCCTGGGGCGAGTAACTCAGCGGATCTCTCGGGTTTCTCTTTCCCAATCTTCTAGGGTTATTCTGGTGTCCCTCCATGTCTCCTGAGCACGCTCTCCAGTCAAACCCAGTCTTCTGGCGAGTTCTTCTGTCTCGGGGTGATGAGTGACGCATTCCATCATAATACGGGGGACTTTCTCGGGGCCCCGCCTGCATCTTACGCAGAGGGGGTCGATATCCTGAAATTTTGAACGGTGAGCTCTGCTCGGGAGCATTCCTGCCCGGGCAAGAGCCACTAGCGCACTTCGGCGGCTGTTTTGATACAGCCCAAAGGTTGTTACAACTCGTTCTTTCCATTCCCGGTACAGAGTAAGACTTGCTCTAGAGTTCATGGCCTCCATCCATGTCTTATCCATCGTCTCTCGTGTCCGCTTCTGGACGGCCGAGTTAAAGATTCCGAGTTTCGGTCTCCCGTTCTCCCCGTATTCAAGGGGCCTTCCGGGGCTGCAAAAATTGCCATAGGCTCATTAAAGAGCTCCTACGCACGGATGCGTTCAGTAAAAGGCGAAACGCATTTACATCCTTGCGTTGAAGCCAGAGCGTTGCAACCACTATTGGCGACGAATTCGGAGCATTAACTTCGGTGGCGGATCGTTTATAATTTGGAGCGCGATTCCCTATGATGGCGGATCTGGAATCGCTTCTTCATCGGGACGTCAGACATCTGTGAAAGGTGGATTGAAGATCACCGAAGGCTCCTATTGGACCATCCGGTTTCAAGGGCCGATCTGAATCCGATAGAAAACTGCTGGGGTATATCCTCTAGATCAGTTTACGCAAACGGAAGGCAGTAAAACTCGATCAATGAGCTAAATGAGACCATAAAAAAATGCCGGCGTCAACTAGAGCTCCCAGCCATACAACAACTAATCGACTCGATGCCTAATTGTCTATGGGACGTTCTATCGAATGGAGGGAGGATCGCCAAGTACTGAGAACAACAAATCTGTACAGTTTTCTAAGGACATTCTGATGTATCCAGCAGATTTCGCCGGCGGACTCATCCCAATGTCCACGCTCAAAGTCGAAACTCGAGAAGTTCTTCCATTCGATTCCCTGAGACACCACTCCCCCAGAATATAGAAACAGTCGCCAACAAGTCCAGTCGTCGACCTGTAACGGAGCTCGACTCGCAGTGTTCAACCCAGATTGATGATGTTTCGTGTTTTGGAACTGAAATCTAGAAAATCCACAAAATCCGAAGTTGCCATAAAAACTCACTCCACGTGTCTTTGTCCCCTTTCCCTACGCTAAGAGAACGCGACTTTGGACTCGAACAACAATACCTTGCACCCGAGAATAGTGCTCTGATCGAGTTCACGAAGCATGAACACGACTCACCATCTCGCTGAAATGCTCTGACATCAGGGAAGGAAAGACCCTTGAATATCATACACTGCGGGTACGGCCTTGGAAGCTCTTTCGAATGGGATATCAGCTCGAGTTCATGTTTTTTGCTGCTTCTGACGGACACGAATCTTACAGCAGAGACATGCCTGAGGCTGGCGCAAGTAGTTCTTAGAAAGGTTTAATATGCCGCATTGAAGAGCGAGAAACACCATAAAACTACTTTATCTTCAAACAAGCAGTGTTGCGCACGAAACAATATCCCCATCCGTGACCCTCCCGTGTACTCCACGCCAAAGTCTGCCGCGGCATGATGACCTTCAAGAGCGAACGGCATCTGGCGACAGTGGAGAAGCTATCGGGATGCGGCTGCGTCGGCGTCGCAACCTCCACACTCCTGCTTGAAAATGAATCGTATTCTGCGCGATGAAGGTGGTTCGAAATGAGTATCCGCCGATATATGTAGGGATGTCACTTCGTTTCCCTCGGAGCTTCTTCCCGTTCTGAGTGAGTCCGACCTCGACGGCAGCAATGGATCATAGCTTTGATGAGAAATACATCTTACGTCGGAGCTGTCAATAGCGCTCGTCCTCCGTAATGCCGAACGTGTGCTGAGTTCTAACCGAATTTTTGAGAGTTTCACCCTTGTGAGAAACCCGGAATGAAGAGCTGCTGTGACGCTTCATAGGGGTTCAAGATCAACTTCTTCAATCACATATTTTCTCGTTCTCCATCTCGACGCTTGTTTCAGCTGTGAGTCAGTTCGGATGAACACGGAATGCGTTGCGCACAGCAGACGTCAAAGGGTCGAGTGCACATTGTGTCACTTGCCTCGAGAGATGCGAGCAGTATGCTTCACTCTAAATCAGCGCAACTGCGTCATCCACCTCGACATCTGAGGAGTTCGGCAACGCATCTGATTATACATTACGAACTTGATCATTGATGTTCCTTCTCCAGCTAAGAATAGATGACTCCCAATTGACTCGATGAACTGACGACTCAGGAGACGATGGAGTGGCGCAGAGGGGTATTCCGGTACGTTAGCCCGTTCCAAAAACGCGGAGGTGGGATTCTCAAATTAATGTGTGCGCCTCGGACTTGATCCGACTCCGATTCAGTTCAAACTTCGTGGCAACGCATTCTTATCCATGTTTTTCGTGCTCATATCCCATCAAAGCTTCGATCCGAGGAACGTGCATGCAGAGGAACTTGGCAGGTCACAGTCCACAAGGTCTACCTGATTCATACTACTTAACTTGATTGGGGCTCCCGATCAAACAAACGATTCTCAGAAAGATTCGTCCTTCAGGAATGGAGAAAAATCCTTGAGAAGCGTCGACCCTGCTTTGATTGTCCGGAGGAGGGCTGGAGGGGCTAATGGCGATTTACAAAGTTCGAGTCCGAGGGAAACTCAGAGATTTATGCATGGATAAGAGGATTAACGGAACGTACGCAGCTCCCGTGGGAGCGGGCTCTGAATTTGGAATGTAGCTCATAATTATCCCGACTCATGTGAGATAGACCAACCTTAATGGTGAGTGCTCGTGGCGAATACCCATATCCCATATGGCGTTCGGTGCCCGTCGGAAGATTCCGATATCGGAGCACCAAACTCGCCATCTCGCATCCGATCGTGGCCATCTGGGGAGCTGCTTGATTGCTGAAACAATAACTTCGGCTTAGCATCTTCTCTGTTGTGACCCCTCGTCTCCTAGAAACCGAATGACGGACTCCTAACAGTTTTGAGAGTAATTGATCCGATAGGTTTCCATGGATACTTTCCACACGAAAGTATACACAGGGAAAGGAGCGTCATATACGGATATTGGAGCTTCCTCCGGGGAACATATATGATGTATAACCTATGATTCACAGACGGTTTGCGCTCTCCACAATCAACGAGCGGACGGGTGCAACATGCACCACGAAGGGGGCTTGGGTGCGGAGAGTTTGATGTCGCAACATTTTGAATGCCCCTCTTTTGAGGAATATCATTCAGTTTTCTGATTTTCAAGAAACCCCGGAGCAAGGACTCACATGTAGCCGGCGAGACATCTTCACCGTGGGCAGGCCCAGAACAGCCCGAAGGAAGGATCCAGTCTGCTTGCCCTATCTTTCAAGCCTTTGCAAGAGCGAGGAAGCGTTCCTGACTCTCCAACCTTCCACGAGAGTGTCTCGTGAGTATCTGATTGATTGATTGATATTTATTGACCATTATCTTATCGCATGCACATCTTCAATATGATAAGATACCCTAAATAAGGGGCGATGTCTCAGCTGGTCTAACGATCGCCGCTGTTGAATGAAGTGAAGAGCCGAATCACAGGTAACAATTCAGTTTGATATCCTCCACAAAATTCAGGAATGAACCATAGTCTACTCCGTGGATATCGGTCTCTGATGCTCGAGCCCTTCTTTGGGGAGCGTGTGAGGCAGCCGATCGATACAGTGGCAATACGGCTCAGTTTGAATGTGACAACTGAATGGAAGTAGTTGATGCTCAACTATCGGCGGTTCGCATAGACAACATGATTTCCATTTCCGTGGAGATAAGCATAATGGAAAATCGCCCGGCTTGCCTCCGTTCGCTCGCTGCCGCCGCCATCGTTTTGCGCCGTGCCTCTATCATTTGCAGTACGAGTCCCTCGGAGGAAAATCCAAATCGGTATCTCATATCTCATTGTCTGGCCGTTTCCTCGAATCGATGAGCACAATGAAATTGGTGCTGACTCCGAACCTGACAATGACTCCGAGCGAATCGGTCCGGAGTCGTTGCAGATTTGGAACGGGCTTGTTTCCATCTGTTGCCCTGTTCTCTGCGCTGCCAGCGTTTGGAACAGTATCAACACAGAGACTCTGCGATGATTTCCACAAATTCGAGGGAGCATGGCTTGTCCCCGTGAAAACAGTTTTTGAAGTGGGTGAGTGGGGGGCGGTCACAAGCTCGAAAATTCACGATAGATCACAAAGTTGAATTCTAGGGATGGAAATTTATGTTGAGCAGCGACGTGTCTTCCTTCAACCTCTTCAACACGGTCCGACGGATTTCGTCGCGTCATCGTGAGTATCCAAACATCTTGCTCCACCTCTGAGCTCCCGAATACCATGCTATCAGTGACATTCATCGTGTTCTTTGGTCGTGTGAGGAACGTCGCGTCGACGGATACTGCGTGTCCCAGTAGCTACACCGTTTCCAGTATAGAGGCAACCTGCGTTCGGGATGCACACTGAACGCGAAAGTTCGCTCTAGTAGTGCTATTCGATGGGAAATCTCTCCTCGGCGAGCTGACAGAAATATGGGATAGCGCTTCCATCAACGGGGGTATTCCTTGTATCCAACATTGGTCTGGCGACGAAATCTTGAAATCACGCATCGGTCCCAGAGAACTGACACGGGACCCAGATGATGGACTGTGCGTGACCCGCAGGAGCGGGAGGCAGAGTACCCAATACAAATACGATCGCTAGGTCCACGAACTTTGTGACGTCAGCTCAACATCGCCGGGCCTCAGGTTTTGGCACTGGACCTGGATCAGGGGAACGTCCACATTCGCTGCACGGAGAGTATCGAACATCCGCCTCGGATTCCGCGGCATCACGAAAGAGTGGCAGCAACGCAATTTCTGACGACACATGGAATGTTGGAGTCTGACCGGCGCAAACCGAATGTCTCCGTGACAAAAGCCGGCCGGGCTCGGGGCCCTCATTCCGTAACTCTTCCGCGAGGACAGTGAAGACAACCTCCGCACCACCTCCCTGAGGATGGAGCCAGTGTAGCATTTTTTCTCCTGCTATCCACATTCCGAAGCGTTGTCGTTCGCCTACTAGTTGTGAGTCACAACTTGAGACTCACTCAGAAGAATGCGGGAACTCATTACAAGCGACACGCCGGACGATGCACCGTTGTTATCAAACCGCAGGAGCGGGAACGACGCCGACTCCCGTCCCTTCATGACAACATCGTCAATTCGAGAGCGAGAAAAACCCCACTCCTTGATGTTCTGTGATTCACGATAATCAGAATGGGGGGAAACGGTGTTGTTGCGTACGATAATCCCGACGCGCGAAATGTATTTCCTTCCCCGACGCAACAGTACCGTCGCTCGGAAGTTGCGCTAGATCGGTTTCTTCATCAACGACGCCCTCTCCCACGAGCTCCCGTAGGCAGAACTGAAGCGCTTTGGTCTCGAATCGTTTCTCTCGCGATCTCGCGAAGACGACATCGAGAGGACTGGCAGATTCCGTCCCCTCTCCTAGGGTGTGTCAAGGGCAAACAGCGCTTACTTAGTGGTATCAACAATGTCCGACGGTTGTCCGATGACGAAGTCTCTAGCTCTCGAGCACAGGTCGCCGCAAAAATGACGTGTCACTACCTGTCTATACTTCCTGAGCATTGCGTGGCTTTCTTGAAGGGGGAATCGCTTCCCCTGCGCTGAAAGCGTATCGATTACATCCATTGAAACGAGGCTTTGAGCTGTGCTGCCTCGGCGGCCGCGGAGCGAGTCGTTAGATAAACTGTTATCACATGAGCCGAGCTAAGCGACGAAATGAAGGCTCTCCTCTTTCTATTTTCTACTGGATTGTCAACTCTTTCAGCGAGCGGAATCGCTGACGAGGAACTTTTCATGCATCATGTGGAACAGGATCTACTAGGGATAATTTCTCGCATCACATTTCCCCAACTACCAGTGATTGTTGATTCCGGTTGTCAGCTTCGATCGAAGTTCTTCGGATCGGCCCAAGCGACAGCGGTTTCATACGTCAGAAAGTTCGAGACCCGTTATGCTGGATTGTACAACGCAGAGTACTTGAACGTTCACTCGAGCAGTAGAAACGAGCAGCTGCTATTCCTCGTGACCTCTTGTGTGTTTAAACGGGTCTCTCCTTCGGAGCACAGTACGCTGCTACGCAGATACTCAATGCAACACCTTCGCTTGCTGATTTCCAAGTTGGAATTGAGTTTCCCGGAAGTTCTCCTGATCGAATTTCGTGATGTTGACAGCGATCCCATTCGTTGATGAGAATTCTCCATTCTCCCGCATCAAGGCTCTTTGGGACAACAAAACGGAACGGTTCAAATACTCAAGCAACAGTCAGCCTTGGAATCGAGGGTACAGCAAGATTTTGAATCTCTACTTCAACTCCGACTTCATGAAGTTCCGACCGGTAAATATTAGTGAGGTCAGTTTCGAGTTGAGTTCGTTCAGGAACTTCGCCAGGGAACGCGTGAAGATGAGCACCAACGAGGACTACCACGTGCGAGTGGAACTTTTTGATCCGAGAAACGCGAACACCACAATCTACGTGCATTTCCGCCATTCGAGAGTTACTCAAACACCTGACGGACAACTTCATCGCTCTGAAGGTTCCGGTACTAGCAGTGGCGCGGGTACCGCCGATAAGCAGGAACTACCAAGTGACGAGAAAAGTTTTCGACAGAGAATTCTGGCTGCCGCTCTTCAGTTGCGCCCTCGCCGCTTCCGCCGTTCTGTGGGTCACTGGCGAGAGGTTCACGTCGAGCCTATTTTCTTTGTTGGCGAATTTCGCCACCGTCGTTTTCTGGAAATCCAATGGCAAACCCTACCAGTACTTGCTGGTTATCGGAACGTGGATGCTGCTTCTGCAGGCGGTTTGCGTCTACTTTCAAGCCCAGATCGTGGCCTCGCTCCATGCTCTACCAGAGGGTCGGAGACTCAGTGTACGAGAATGTATTCGAACAATCGCCGTTCGAGACGTCGGATACGATAGCGATGTCGGTTTGATCGTGTCCAATCACGAACCAACTTTCTTGCAAAATCAACTTACCCATTTCCTGCGCGGAGGCGCCATCTGTGGGTCAGAGCGGGTGCTGCAGAATCTCTTCTTGAACTTCTTGCGCCATATACCGTTCTATGAACTCAAAGCGTTGGAACCCCAATACGAGAAGTTCAAAATGGAGTATCTGAGTGTCGATATCAAGCAGAATCCTCACGATTCGTTGGATCGCGGTCTGTATCGTAAGTTCTACGAGACCCACCGAGAATGCTGCATGGGTCTGGCTCATCTGGAGCTGGCTCATGGCTTGATCCGAGAGCGCTACCTGACAAATACGTCTCTTTACAAAAACATGGATCTTGAGATGGAAAACATGCTTCGCACCCTGCCCCTATCTCCGTCGTACGGCGAGAGCACTTGTATAAACTACGTGAATTCGAGCAGGACCTTCATTGGCAACGGCGGAAGAGTGCGTTATCTGCCCATCAAAGTTCGTTCACGATGTTTTGAAGCCAAGGATTTAAAACCCGTTGTTGCGGACAGCCTGAACATCAAGGATATTCCGCTGATGCTTGAGATCGCGATTGGTGGAATGCTACTAGGATGTTTGGTTCTCGTCTTAGAATCCGAAAAACGTTTCGCCGACTTCATAGCAAAAATATTCCGAAAACTAGGATTGTCCACAAAGCGTGGCTTTATTTCAAGAGTTATCCGCATCAGACGGACGCAGAAGGTGAGCACGCGGGATTCCGAAGCTGTATCCAATGCTCAATGCTTACCGCCCCTGGAGACTGTCGGAGTTCAACCCTAATGCAAAATGCCGCCATCGCCGATCCTGCTCGTGAATCTGCGCATCAGATTGGATATGGTTTGCGAATCCGACGAGCATCCAAGGAAGCGAAAAAAACGATCGTAGCTGTGATACATCAAGGCAGGTCATCATGGGCTGTAGGCTCATTCCACGCCCACGCCGTGCTCCTGTTTTCGGGAACCAATAGATCGCAATATAATAGATTAGAGTGTCTCATTGCTCCTCTAATACCGTAGTCTTACAGGGAAAACGGACCGGCGATATTGAACAACTTTCCGTTCGTTTTCATTCGATAGGTGGTCGTGTGGAAGCATTCTACGCCCTGCTATGGCGAAGCTGTGCGCTCTGATCTCTTCGGTAGATCACGAACTAGGATGTTTCTCTCCGGATGAAGATAACAGGAACAGAAAGAGGAATCTCTGAGAACACTCTGTTTTGAGACACGAATCTGGAACACCAGTCTTGGCGGATGCTAAGGCTTCGTTTCCGTTGTGACGCATGGCAGCTGAAGCTGGTATCACCACAGGAAGAGGGAAATCTCACCAGGGAAAACGGCGTCTCTAGCCATCCCAACTTATCGCGTGATGATTCTGCTTCAGAGACACGGCTCGACCACAACCGAAGGCCTCGTACCTAAGAGCAGATCGCGCTCACTCAAACCCATGCATTTGGGAAGCCGGGAGCTTTCTGGGGTCGCCTAGTATTGTCGCAGAATCCTCAGCAGAGTCTCAGGACAATCCCAAAAGAACGGTGAAAATGAGTACATCAAACAGGTGACCGGTTAGTGAGTGAACTGGAATTCATGGGAGGCTTGGGGAAGTGAATCGAGATAGCTTCCGAGGAGGAGATGTCGTGTAAGTTCTCAATACAGAGGATTACGGTTCAGGTACAGAGGGTCAAAGGTGCGGCAATAGGAGGGTCCGTGCCATAGGGCGAGACCCTGTCCAGAATGGGCGAGGCGGATCTCGATGGAGACATAATTTTTGAGCCTCTTTCCAATAAAGTACATTCTTTCCGAGCAAATATAACTCCAGAATCAGGAAAAACTTTTTGAACGAGTCGAGTACACACACAGAGAGGTTGCTACCTGACCGGAGGCTCCAATCCAAGGAACAGGATGAGGAGCATGTGCAGAATGCAGGACATCATAGGGAATTCTGATACACAAGTCCTTTTTCCGATTTTTGCGGTCATCGCTGAGCACGCCAAGTCGCGGAAAACTCCGGAAATCGCAGTTTCGGAATTTTCTCTCAGCCCTCGTGATTTGCCATGATCAAATTCGAGAAAGAGCCGACACCCGTTTCTGTTTGGGAACCGGGACATGTGTGACTCGTTAATTAGAGATTATAATTACCAGCAGGTTCATTGAGATATGTATGTCCGGCACTTTCGTTCACACAGTCTGTCTCCTGCATGATATTTGCATGTTCCACGATTTCTTCATTGGCCGAGTCGATGATGACAGACAGAACATTCGTTCTCGAATTATGACTGCTTATTCGCCAAAAAGTTCGAAATATTAAGACTCGTTGGAGAATATGATTCATTGCGCTTTCGCGTGCCGTTCCCTTCTCCATATTCTCCACCCATGCCGCTGCCACCGAGTGGCTCGGTCCACAGGGAACCGTATTGCTGCGGCAGATCCAGGAGCCAAAATGAGCCCCGTTCTCCTGTGACGGTGTCTCAAGTCATGTCAGCTCGTCCATCACAACAAGATCGAGTCTTTCCTACAACTCATGAAGTGTGAACGTGATTTACACCTGCAGTGCTTCAACCTACTGCGCATCGGAGTTGCTCTGTCCCGTTGCAAGATCAAGAACTGCGGCGGCAGGCTTCGAGGGGCAAATGGGTCCTGGGAAGACGGTTTTTTTGGTTTCTGCGCATGAATACCCTGATAGCCGGCGTTCAGTCGATCGTTTTGCCACATGTTTCTGCGACAGGGCGGGTGCGCTTTGGCGCAGAGGGGAGCACCCGAAGTCCAATTAATCAAAACAACGTAGCTCACGCTCGAGTTAATCCCAAAAGCGTCCACGTCCCGCTCAGGGGCTTTGCCATAGTGTTTCCGCGTGGACTCGCTCCGTCCAACGCGGTATTCGCGAACAAGAGAAAAACTCGTGGAACGGAAACACTCTTCCGGACGTCGAAAGAATCGATTTCATGCCGGTCAAGCCGAGAGTTCGCTGTATCGACACCTCTGCGATCCGTCACTCATGCGGTTGCGGAATGCTATTCATCGGCGCCATGACATCGTGACTCCTGTTTCCATACACAAATCCCAACATCGACCAGTCTTCGATTTTATCTCTCTCACATTGCTCGCAGCTTTCAGCAGCAATGGACACGGCCACGTTCTTGGCGGTCATCAACAAAAGGCTGTGGAACAATCTACATTGGTTTCACAAAATCGAGTTTTTCAAGAATGGCGGCGGAAGAGCGGAGCATGGAGAAGGAGGAAAAGCCGTTCCACTCAATTCCGTCGTATGAAGAGAAACTTCTAGAAAATTTCTGATTATCATGGAATCGTGTTCTATTTTCATCTCTGGATTATTACCAGCATTTACAAAGTCGAGATTCGCGTGGGTTCCCATTTCCTGGTTCCTAACGAGTGGTAGATACTCGTTTGCTGTCGCAATGCACGCGAAACTGTGAACAGAACGTGTTTTCCAGACATCAGAGCATTCCATTCATGTATCGAGTATTATTTGTGGGGCGATCCGAATAAAATGGTAGACCATCGCTCTCCACAGCGCGTAGCAACTCGGAACTCCCGACTTTCGAAGTTGCTGATCACCATCGCTGGGCGCTGCATCCCCCCCCCCAACGTACGGAGACTCCAGCTCTGAGGATTCTATCCCGATCCCATGGTATCCGGAGCCCAGACAGCAGAGGTTTCCGATTACCCTAGCATGCGGAGCGACAACAGAATCCAAGAGGAGCGAGGCGAAGAATGAATCTCAACTAAGATTACGTCAGACTAAGATTTTGGATACTAAATTGACCGTTAACTAAATATTTGGCCATGGCATAAGTAATGGATCCCCTACGCGCCACCGACTGCGGAAGCTAACCATGACCGAGAGAAAACCCCGAAGCTGATCTTTGGGGAATCCTTGCAACATTTTCGGCGGAGAACCATTTTTTCTCATCAAAATATTGCATCTACCTACCATAGTCAGGCAACGCGCGTCACGCGATTCGGTTCACATTCTCGAAGCCATTCGGGACCGATTCTCAGTGCTCGAAAACGGAAACGACTCTCTCTGAGCCAGAATCTTGAGTTCAAATGATATTTCTCTGGAACTATCGAAGATCTAGGACCTCATAATTTTCACCCCTGAGCGCTGAGCTCAGGATCAATGATTCGTGTGGTAAATGGGGAGAGTAAGCTTTGATTCTCATATGTCGAGGTGTTTTTCAATGGATTCTCGGACACATCTCTAGTACCTTCGGCGTCGCTTGAAGCCACAATATCGGTCGGTTTTCCGAAAATATTGCAGGAAGATCCTCTTAATCAGGGCGGTAACTTTTGTGGGAAGCATACGATGTTTTGCATCCATCCGCACGGGGTTTCGTCATAGGACCTTGCTCATAATCATAAATCGATGTGAGCTAACGAGGCAGCAGCTTCTCGGGCATTCTTCCCTGACACAGATCACCTCATCCACGCAGATCTTCGTACCTTTTCCCATCCTACGTACGTATCCGATATTTGTAGGTAGATGGGACTGCTCGAGTAGCTCATCCACCCGAACAGTCCACCCGAATCCAATCGACTTTTGGTTAAAGGATACCTAGGAGGTATGTTCTTTCCCACGCACTACGCAGTTAGCCGTTGCTCCATCTGATATGATTGAGTCGTATCTCACATTGTTGCTCGCACCTGCACGACGGACTCTCCTGCAAAATATCATCCCTATGGGAATGCACGTCTGTACGCGAGGTTCGGGAGAAACCTGAGATCCGGTATATTTGTGCACCGAAAGCTTTCGACGGCGAAGACGCCAAAAAGTTTCAAAGCACATATTATGCAAAGACTTCTAAAATTTCCCAAAATGTCGCCTTAGCGCTATCGTTCCGCGATCCGCCTCGCGCACGGGAATAGCGTCCCTTCACGGAAACGTATCACCGTCAGGTGGAAAATAAACAGGAGCTGCTAAGATCTAGATATTCAGCATACTTGCGGTACCGAAAACTTTTCTAAGATATTGATTCTCCTTGAGTACGGCGCGACAGGGGTAACTCCAGATTGACTGCCCAAAGCTCTGAAAGTTTCACGAGCTGATCATATAGGAATTTGTGTGAGCGTTTGATGGAAGTTTGGGGTGAGTTACCGTCAAGTGGCGAGGATGGCAGGCCCCGGGAACGTGAATCGATCCCCATCCTCCGAGGTATTCTCAGGAGCCGATATAAATCAGCGCCTGATGTTCGCTTTCTATACAGAATTTCGAATCCTGAGCTCGATCTTGTCAACGAAGGCGGGATACCAGCGCGGGACTTTCGTGCAAGAGGGGTAACGTATGTTGATGACAATGATTCAACGAATTCAAGTCTTCATCGACCAGGGTCAACAAGATTGCGAAGGTGAAGGTGGTGGAGGCCGGGCTGCAAATTCAGCTTCCGCGCAGGGCAATCCTTAACCGCTCGACAGCGTCCGTTACAGCTTTCCAAAATAATAATCATCTAACGCCAGATTCAACTCACGCAGAGATTCGATCTGGATTGTCAGGCTGAAAGCTGTAAAATTTATGGTTTGAACCCTTTTGTTCGTTTCTCTTGATTCCCTTGCTATGCCAGCCACCACGCATGGCGATGATGTCATTGAAAACTTCGAAAATTCCCACGTTTTGCAATGATGTGCCACAGCCACAGCTTACAGCCCATGAAATAAACGAAACTGGGGCACATCTTCGACAGATAGACGTACCCTCAGTATGGCCGACCTCGCCGCTCTTCTCGATGATTGCCTGGCTGTTCTGCTGGATGTTTCGAAGAACGTCCCTTTCCTTTTTCCGCGCTTCCTTTCGGAGGATAGAAAATCACATCAAGTGAACGAGCATCTATAAACTTTCCCCTCGCATACAGAATAAATGGCAGAATAGTCTCGTCGGTTGCATCCTCAAAGTCGTCGTCGTTATCTACCTCGTAACATTCATCGGTATCATACGCACCGCCCACACGAAGAGTCAATTTCCCGCGGCACGAACCTCATCGAGTCGACACAGTCTGATGTGCCTGCTTTTAATATTCCATTATATGAACAGATAGTTCTACATGCGAGCAACTGATTCAATAGATTCCATCGATCGATAAACACCTTTCGATTTGAGGCGACGCGACGTCACGCATGGTGGAGGAAAACGAACCCTCGACCTTGTGATCTCGATTACCAGTACCAATCATTTCATCGAGCAAAAAAAACTCCCGCTTACTTTATCTCATTTTCAACTTTTTTTATTAACTGAACGTTGCGTATTGCTGCGTTGCTCGTTTTCGTCACTTGTCCTTATTGCAAACTCAGTCGAAGCCTCTGTTGCTTCTCGAAGTCTCTGTCTTTGTTTACCTCCCTCCCGTTCCACAACAACAGGAAGGACACGAGTAAGAAAATACTGTTTCGCGAAAGATGGCGCGAAAACTACCTATTCAGAACGAACAGCACGGCACCATGAAATCTGCATCAGTCGGCTGCCATCATTCCGGCCTTGAAAATTTGTGTCGATGGCCGCCGATCGGTGTCGTCAGACTCACTTCAGCTGCAGCTGAACCCTGACCCTGCGTTTTCGGATGAAATAAAGAATCAACTGGAGGAGTAGCGGCCATCCTAGAATAGCGGCCAAAACGTGCGGTTGAATTCCGCCAAAGAAACTCCATCGTCTCGATCGCTGCTCGTGCAGAGTTCGCTCCAGGTTGTCGAGACGTCTGACGACTTCGTCCATCGTGTACTGAAGTCGCACGACAGCGTACGAGAGATTATCCACGGGTTGAACGTAGCCCACGGGGTGATTTGGGTTGCGGCCTCCTCCCGCCGCCCGAGTAGCGCCTCCATGCGCACAAAATTCCCCCGACCATTGGGCTCGGCCGGATTGCGACACCTGCTCTCGGTTAGAGCTGACGTAATAGCCGGAAGGTGGCGGCGGACCGCTTTCCCTGGGGTCGCCACCCCCAGCCTTAGTAATACGGCTGTCGTCACGTCCATTGTTGGCGGCGTTTCTTGAGTTTTTGTACATCACAGATCGGTTGTTAACAATGTCGGCCTGCTCCGGACTGTTGCGGTCGTCCTCAATGTGGTTGAACGTGTCCGAGTACTCTTCATCGGATTCGTGTTCGTCGATTTTCTCGATGTCGTCCTCGGAAGGACTCCCTCGACTCTCACGGAGCTCAGCCGGAACGTTTTCGTTGTTGATGGAGTTGTCGTTCTCGAACAAGGGTTTGAAGAGCCCGATGTGTTTTGGTTCGGCGTAGGAGAGCGCCTCTTGCACTTCGGCAGGAGTTGCATTAGCTTGAAGCTGTTTGATTGTTCCGACAAATTCTGAAACGTAGTTCTGCATCGCGGTCTCTTTTTCCATCGAGCCGAGTTTCTGCCATGCGTCGTATTTAGCCCGACCCACTACGTCCCAGAAAGCGGGTCTGGCTCCGGTGCACGGCCCCGCGGTCGCTTGCTTGTAATACGAGTAGAATGTCAGCTGCATCGAGTAGGGAGGCTGGAAACTTCCATTTTTGGAAGGCTCCGTATAATCTCGACGGCGGCTTTGAAGCGGTCGTCAACACTCATTTTGACAGCGGCGCCGGTGGCCGTATCCAAGTACGAAATACACGGAACAAACACAAAATTCGCTTCGACGATGGAAGCGGCGACGTCCTTCTCGTACGAGGAAAGTCCCTGTTTTGCCAAATCAGCAGCACCAGCAACAGCAGGAAACGCAGCGAGCGAGTGGAATAACGCACGAAACACAGACGAAGAGTTGGAAATCACCTATTTTCCTCAACCAGCCCAAGACCTGAGTTCTTCTGCTGATTTGTTTTCAACTCAGCCCGGATGCTCCGAGTCTGAGTAAATTGGCTCTCGGTACAGTTTCAATGCGAGCCGGGTAGTTTCACAACACTTCATACGGAATCCACATCCGTGGTCGATAGAGCACTGTCGCTAGGTGAACTGCCAGGAATGAGACCGGGCATCCAAACGAGCATCCAGCCAGGCCGGTCAGCTAGGCGGACAGGCAAACAGTCGCAGCGATAAGCTCACTAAACCGATGCCGTAGTTCATGGAGAGACTCAGTTGATCGCGGCTGCTGTCTTTCACTGCAACGCCATTTTGCTTTGACGTTGAACCAGGGAGAGGGAATCCGTGGTGCCACGAAGTACGAGGCGAACTGGGATCGCTCGCGTGCGTAAGCAGCTGAGACACTCACAGGTGAGAAGGAAACGCCGCGTTTCTCGGCATTCCAAGCGCGAAGACGACGCTCACAGCTGCTGATGTTAGCTGGGCTTCGATGCGGCTGATGTTCGAAAGAGCCGCCAATGAGCTGCAAGGGGCTCGGGAAGCGCGGATCGTGATGAACGAGTATTTCCGAGACTCTTGGTATCCGCTCCAGAGTCCGATTTCTTGTTTCCTCTCGCTTTTTGGAGGCTGAAAATTTGCCCATTTCTGATCCCCATTTATGGTTTCGGTTCCCGGATGGACAATCGACTTCGCGCATTGATCCAAAGATTTGACTCGATGCTTCGACAGCTGACTGGAAGAGTTGAGGTCAAGACGGAACTTTCACGGGCGTGGTTCAAATTTGCGCGGAGGTGGGCTGTCTCACGAAGAGTTTCATTAAAAAATCTCGATCGACACGAAGCACTTTCCTTTCTTGAGGAAATTCCGTGCAGCGGGTAGTGTCTTCCGACTCTCTGTAGGGTCGTCGCAATTTCAGCGTCTCCCGACGTCCCTCGATTCTCTCAAGCGGCTCCCAGGCGCTTTTGTAAGACTCCGTTGGAGCCTCACAACCCGTTTATGAGCACGGCCCAGCATCTTCGTCCTCAGCTGCGCTCCTCGTTTATTGCTCGCTTCTTGACAATATCCGATATGTGGTAAGACCGCAGCTCGAACAAAAGCAGGTTTACGCTCCCATGAAACAGCCGGGACACTTGCGATTCATCAACTGGATCCTCGTTGAGTGGAAGAGTGGGGTTCTCTAATATCCGGACACGAGGGTCCATTCCACCAGATTGGTCGTCAAGATTTTGATAGAAAATAGGTAGTTGCGAAATGTTTATATTCAATTCCTCGGCGGAACTTTATGACTCACCGAACTTCCTTGAAATCCTCCTTCCTCTGTCAGGTTCTCTCGATTCTTGCTGGTAGACGTCTCGGAGAACTTTGAAATCCTCAATCGGCCATGCGCTGAATACTGAATGGTGGTGATTCGCTAGCCGAATTTTTACGCAGTTCATTGATATGCATATGGACATTTCTAGGCCGATTGAAAACAGGATTTTCGTTTCGGCGAAACTCGCTCGGCGTGAATTGTGAGCGTGACAGTCAGTGGCAAGATATTCTGGGAAAACGTTATTTTCGTTCCTTTCATGACGGCTGAGATATCTTTTCGGTTGATGGTTCAGGGCAGGTGGTGATGAAATCCTTCACTCAGATTCGGTTCGTCAACGCACGGACTTTTTGATTCTATACAATCGCTCCTAAAACGTCGTCCAGAACATTTGACAAGATGGACCTTGACCGCGGACGAGTTTCCACGCGCTTTTATAGATTTTCGCGAAGTATATCGTCGGACATTGAAGTGTCCAATTTGAGCATCGATAAGAACCACCGCTCTGGAATGCGCTGATTCCAAAGATGTGAGCTTGCTTCATTGATTTCCGTCGGGGCTTTTCTGAGGATATTCTCCTCATCCACAAAACCCTAACAGTGGAATCGAAATCGAAAACCTGGAACACGATGTCAGCGCGTTTCCCAATTGGTTGTCCTGTGGTAATCGAATATGAAACCACGACCTCCGATCGATAGCTCGGATCGATGCGGACGTCATTCCTTGAGGTCCGTTACTAGCTTGGAAGGTCATTCGCAAGCCAAGATCTCAAGCCCCGATGAAAGAGGCGAAATGAAACTTGACGAGACCGAATTTGCTTTGGACTGGGTGAGGGTTTGGTATCGACCCTTGATCGCAGTGCGGTCAAGCAGCCGGGAACAATCCGTTCGCTGATTCGGATACATCTCTCCAATCAACCGATTTCTCGAACGCAGTGGAAACCGGATTGGAAACCCCCGGGGAAACGCCTCAAGGTCAAGGCTCTCGAAGCTTGGGTAGCGATGATGGTTCGGAAATTGCGTCTCATCAAGCGAGCTCGCATGCTTCTTGTTGCACTGCCTTCTGTTCCTGTGGTTCGCTCGTTCAAGTCCGGGGTCTTGAATTTCGATTTCTTCGTCGGTAACAGGGGTTGAATTGAAACGAATGATCTCCTCGCGTTCCCCCGGTTCTGGAAAGCCGAAACAAAAGTCGGGTGAATTAGGTTCCTCGGAGTGATTTTCATTGGCGACTGTAACGACGAGAGAATCGATCTGAGAATGCTGTACGCATTCGTAACGGGATCAGATTCAATCTGGACGGTTTCCCCGACACTAGCTCAGAATATTCCAGCGGACATTGTCACCTAATAACCTCGGTGAAGATTCAGCCCACAAGCTGTCAACCCATCAACCGATGCGTCACATGCGAGACTTTCGCCGACCTCAGCTGGCGTCCCGAATCAAGCTCCAGACCTCGTGTAGCTCCCATCTCAGGATCAGATCTCAAGCTAAGCACGTGAGACGACGGTTTTTTTCGCGATTGTGCAGAGGCATTCGAAATCATGGGCGAGGGTCCCTGGGGGAGCAGTCAGACTCCGGCTCTCCCTCTAATCTAATCGGTCGTCTCCTTTTGGCAGAAGTTCATGTTATTCAAACTTTCGCAGAGGTTCTACACTTGATTTTCAAGTCAGAGGGAACTGCGCATCATGCTTGAGCGCGTGGCTCCCCCAAAGATCAAAAAGAAACTGTTCCTGGGGGCCGAGTCAAAATCAGCAACAGCGGCCGAAGTCATGTCATCTGTTTGAGCTATCTTTGTGCTCGATCTACGATGACTGATCTCGACAGTTCAGAAGTTGAAATTCCGCCCAGCGATTGAGCAGGAAAATGAATTGACGAATAGTTTCCGAAGAGTGTGGAGCAGGTTCGCATCGTACCGCCGATTTTTCCGTTTGCCTCGAAAACCCCGTACCGACTGCAGGAGCCCTGGATAGACCGCGTAGACCTCCTCTGAATGCTACAAGCAGCCGAAAATAACTAAAACTAATTTCCTTCGAGACGAAACGGACAAGATGAAAGACCGTATCCGACAGCAACAACGTCACGCTCGCACAAAGGGCCAGAGGCAGATTGGCTTCGAATAAATCAGGTGCACTAACTTCAGGTCGTCGATCTGTATATAACGCCGGTGCAACACCAGAACAGGGGAGGCGTCATGATCGATCCCTTCAGGCTTCGAGGTTGAGGAGCCTCTCCATATCCTCTTGGCAAAATTCTGCGGAATCCAAACAAGATATTCTTCATGATTTGGCTCTCGCAGCTCGTTGGAATCCATCGTCAGCAAAATTAGCATTCCGGTACGCAGAACGCAATGGAATTCTCGTTTACGGTTATGTTGATGAGGATTCCTGGACATCACTCGACCATGCCGCACCGGTTTCCAGACTCGCAGAGCGATTCGTGGCACCGCAAAATGGAGCGGCTTCCATTCCCAAACTGCATCATTGATTCGGGAATGTTTTCCGAGCGACGCTTCCCTTGTCATCTGCTCATCACGAGGAGACCAATGTCGCCCTACGCAGGCTCTCGACTTGCGGAGACCTTTCTCGCAGCGAAGAGGCAGTACACGCGACTTCAGGGACCCTGAGTAAGTACGTACACGACTTCTGGGAGCAATAGTTGTGGGGTGCCGTTTCCCAAGGGAGCTCGGATGCGCCTGTCCTCTCTCTCTCTCTGCAGCCGACCTGTCACTGTTCGGGGTACGAACGCGGGAATACGTCGACGAGGTCGGCGTCGGAGGAATCGCTCGGAGGATGTTGTTATGAGCTAATTTCCGGGTGAAGATTGCCCCATGTCAGTGGTATCTGTCTCCTTCCATGAGCGGGGGCCGTGGAAAAAACCTTCACCTCGCTTTATTGCTCCAATATTCTCAGAACAGGCTCAGCTCCTGTTTGCTCGTTTTCCTTCCTGGTTGAAAGTGATTTAGCCTAATAACTTCCACTTGGATTGGATCACACCCTCGACAAACATTTTTCGTGGCACAGATTGCGATATCACTGCTCGTCACCGACATCAAAGGAAACTTCCACTGAATCGGAGTCCCCTGATCCCTCCGAATCCTTCTACCTGGAGCACGGTCGACGTAGAAGGACAACTCACTCCAAAGCTGAAATCTCGAGATGGAACACGAGCCAATAAGCCACGACACAGTGATAGGGTAGCAGGCCAGGCGCGGGGAGGTCGTCATTTGCCGAGTTCGCTCCCCCGAAATCCTGTTTTGTTGACTCAAACCTGTGTAGCCGTCGTTCCTAAACTAATTGAGCTCTCCCGTTGGGAGGCCGTTGGAAATTTACATGTAGTCTATACAATGAGAGGTCGGGCCAGGCGAGGAATGAGAGGTTTTCATCGTTGAATCGAGTTCCCAATGGAACGTCCGAGAGAAGCCTAACAATGATTGTCTTCCTATTCAGAATCGTCATGAGAATCCTCTCTGCGAGCGATTCCGAAATGTCATCGAACGAATCACTCTCGCAAGGATTGACTACTCTATATCTATAGGAACCCAAGTACAAAGGGGCGATTGTGCCTAGCAACATGTCTCAATGGTGTACTATGATTTCGGTCTCGAACTATAGAGGGAGTTTTCCCTCGTTGTCGAGAACTTCCGAGGCGTTCGGTGCATCGGGGACGAAGCAGGGCTCGGTGCGGGAAGGGCGCTAATTTTCTGAACTGCTCTCCTTAGGGACCGATTCGGTCTCGGATGCGCGCGGATAAAACACTCCTCAATAAACCGACGAAGGGGTCTTTTGGCTTTCAGCTATCAACGAGATGATGAGGGTGATACATTCATCGGAACTGCAATAACCGAGAGGCAGTAACAATCGTAATTATGTCAATAGAGACAGCGTGAATAATAAATACCTCGATCAACATTCGAGCGATCGTTTAGCATTAACGCCCTTGAGCGGATGATGAAGCCAAGGAGATTTGTTATTGTCGGTCTCCTGTGTCAGGAGGAATAAAATGGTTGCTAGAGAGATGTCGATTATCAGCGCCGATGGCAGACTGAAATTTACGGAGCGGTTGTCAGTCGCGTAATTTATTCTGGTGCAATTTTCGTCGCCCGCGCCGGTGAAATTCCCATTCCCTCCGGAGCTCCCGAACCTTCAGAGACAGGGCGCATCCATTCAATTATCCAGCTCTCGCTATCCTGGAGACTTGGAAGAGAGTTTCATGAGCGCTGTGCGATCCGCTTGAACGGCTGGAAATTTTGGAGGATACTCAATATGAAGTTCGCAATCTATTTCGTTTGGGCGTGGAGATTTCCTTCTCTCAACAGGCAAATGAACAGTATGTTACAAAGATCTACGGTCAAAGGTCTACGACCAGTTTCGGCTATGATTCCAAATAACATCTCGATTTTTCGATCGTAAGCTACTTATCGAAGTGCGGGAATGTGTCCCAATATTCATCCGCTGCAGTTACCAAAATGTAGGATGGAGGAACTCAGGTCGATGAATCAGACGGAATTCCGCCGAAAAAATGAGCTCTCGAAAGATCATTTTCGGCGCGTTCCATAGAGTTGAAATGAGCAAGGCTGAAATACGAATGATTGAAATAATCAGAGTTGAAAAAATAATGGAGCTTGTACTGTATGAGCCTCGTTCCGGTCTAGGCGACTCTTTTTCTTTCTGGATCAAACGCGAAAGTCAACGCGATCCACCGCCCCATGTCTCCAGGAACGTTGCGGAGTAGGCTAACGCGTCACGTCATCAGTGTCGGATATTCATGAGCTTGTGAGTAACCTAGTGATTTGCCAGTCACCGTGGATACAAACCTTGGAAGCCATATACTGCCGGATCTCTACCGCCCAGCAACCTGATCTCTATCTATGTGGGATCGGATTACTGGGCAAATGAGCGATAATGATTCGAAATCCGACTCATTGGTGGGAATCATCTATACGCCATAAGTCAGTGATTTGAGTATGAGGTGCGCAGTAGGATTCGCACAAAGCGTTTGAGAGTTCTTCCATCGCAATACCTCTCAGATGCCGCCATCAATGATCCTCGACGTACACGGCGCCGGCGTGAGACAGCTCCGTCAACTCCGTAAAGCAGCGCTGCTCATTTCTTCTGCTCCCCCGACAACGATTTCTCCATGAATTCATCAGTCTATCGATGTTCACTCCAAGTTGAGCCGAAATAATTCATCCTCAAATTCTCGGCCATAAATCGGCCGCTTATATATGTGCTCCAGGCGCTCCTTTGTTTGCTGGCTTACTCTCTGGGATAGGCGTATTTTGGCGCCATATTTTTGAAGAAAAAATCTAATATTTGCGGTATTAGAGCGTCTCAAAGTCGCCTCTTTCTTATTCTCAGTCAATTCGAAGCCTATCGCGAAAATTTGAGCTGCGTTCGATTCGTTCTCGAGGCCTTCCTTAGGCACCCGCTAACGCACGGATCGATTGCGTCATCAAGAAAATAGGGGAGACATTGAAAACCGCGAAATTCACCTCTCTACCCCCTCGACTACCGTCTCGTTACCCGCAACTCTCTACGGAGGACGATTTCGAAAGTTTCGTCGTTTTGGGAAGCGCAATCGGTCAGCGCGCCGATTGGTGCAACTTGAACGAGTCCGATTCGTTGAGAATTCAAGATTTGCCCACCCCATGATGTTGGGGTTTGAAGGACAGTGAGGACTTTGAGACGCCCTAGAAGCGCAAGATTTCCAAAAGCATACCTACCTAAATACATTTGCCGAGCCATGCTAAGATTGTTGTGATGATAATCGTAACTCGTCGAGAACATTGTATATTTTCAACCGAGTTTCTCGAGATCGCATGCCTCCTCAGAATTAGAACTGAGGTTCACCGATGAATTCCAGATCCAAGTCAGCTTCATATTGACACGTCTGGAGTCTGTCGCGAATTGATTCCTCATCGAGATTCTATGGTGGCGGGAATTTCCTTAAGGAAATGGTCGGTGGCCACAATGTCTCGGGAGATAGGCCTAACTTTCTTCCCAAGCCGGGGAAATCCAGTAGGACAAAAAACGAGTTTCTCGACTTGAATCAGAACCGGAAATGAGTGCGTTTCCGGTTCACATGGTCGGATTCGGTAGCGATACGTTCTGGTCCCGCAAAATCTTGCGGAAGGCGTACGACACAATGAAACGCTGCCAATATTCTGGAAGTACACAGAGCATTTGACAAACGCGTACGTAAAGCTGACGTCCGGACGTATATGAGATTTTGGGGTTCAAGTCCAAAAGCGCTGCGTCGCAAATCTCCAAGATGCCGTCGAAGCTCTCCATGCTCATCTGCCCAGCCATCTCGTACGTGAGCCGTTGGTAATTTTCGAAATAGTCTCCGTAGCGACGTTTTTGGATTTCTGTTAGGTTGTGCCTCATTTTCTCCGTATGCCTTTCCTGAGCGGACATGATCGACGTGATCCGAGCATAGTCCGCCGGTCGCACTTTGATGACGTGTACACCGAATTTCTGGAGTTCCATCGCGAGGGAATCGCTGAAACTTTCTAGGGCAAACTTGCTCGCGCAGTACACCGATAACCCGGGGTAAGCGATCTGGCCGTTCACACTTGTAACGTTGATTATACGAGATTTGTCTGCCACGATGCGATCCATCAGTAGCCGTATGACTCGCATTGCGCCCAGGTTGACCTTGAAAACGAGCTCAACTTGTTGCTCGGTTAGCCAGTCGAATTCTCCCATGACACAAACGCCGGCGTTGTTGATAAGGGCATGAAGCTTTTTGTTCTCTAGGAGTTGCTGGACTTCTTCACCGAACGTTCTGAGATCGTGCTCCGTCAAATCCAGTCGGAGGACATCCACTCCGTGGGAGATCAATGATTTGGCATTTTTGCTGTTCGGGTTGAGACAAGTCGCGATGACTCTGACGTCTGACAACGCAAGATGATTCGCTAGCGCATAGCCGATTCCCGTATCGCACCCTGTTATCAATACGCAATCCGTGTTCTTCAACTTGATCCTCGAGCTTTTCCGGAAGCTGTTCCAAACAAATGAGAGGAGGATCGCCAGGAGGAGCCCGAGGCAGAGATCCGAAATCTGAAATACAAGTCATGCGGTCTGGTTTCATATACACGACCGATTCTGAGTTTGGGAAGTCCGATTGTCGGATGATAGCTTTCAGTCGATTGAAAGTAACATTGAGAGCACTCGCTTTGTGTTTACCATAGTCTGATCCAGTTTCGAGCTAGTGTACAGCTCATGGATTCCTCAGGAAGGGCGATCAGCTGGTTTGAAACATTCGAAACATGCGTTACACGCCATCCACCAACAGATGCACCGCTCCACAGACACAGAGCGCCGACGTTGCCCCTCCGGGTCATCGCGCTCATGTGCGAGGAGAATCGTCTTGCGGAAAGGGGGAAGAGCATTGGAGCACCGACGTCCATGCGTCTTTGATAGTGAGACAGTACAGTATTCTGCGTATTCTCTAGCTGTGTGATCGAGAGTGCCATGCGTCCTTTGTGAACACTGCTCAATAACTCTGATGACGAAACAGGAATTCGCGAACAATGCTCGCGTATTCTCACATATTGAAACATTTATTTGCGAGCTCCGCCCCGAGAAGATGATGGAAACCGACTTTAGCTGCCAAGAGATCGGTTCTCGTTGGGAAATCAGTTTTGGAACGGCATCCTCAATGAGGCTGAACATTGAAACAAACAACGAACCCCAAACATTGCATCGAAATCCTCAGATTACATGTCATATTCTTCTGCAAGAGCTTGTCAAGCACAGCCTGACACAATGTTCTTTCCGGCTAACAAACTCGACACGGAAGCGCCACAGAATACATTCAGCGGAAGAGTTTTCGATCGCATCGGTGAAGGAAGCACACTGAGTCCCGGGCTTCGGTATCCGCTGAGCTTGTTGTCTAACATTCTCACGTCTGATATATTTGTGATTTAGGGTGGTCGAGGTGCCTCGAATTGCGCTGGAAATGCTGCTCCTACGTCGCAATTGGTCAGATACACGGCTGGTATATTTCCGTGCCTAATTTAGCACCAATTTAGTTCAAGGTTGCGAATCCGTGAAACGGAAGCGGATCAGAGAGAAGAGAAGGAAGCATGCAGAGATCACTGCAAAGCTTCCTGGGCACGCGATGTGGGTATCTCATCCAAGTTGTTCCAACTCGCGCAGTATTCTTTTATGAATTATTACGCCCCCAGGAAAGTGCGCTTCAACATTCAGAACTCAATGAGGATGTTCTCTGGTTGGCAGTGCGGTCGCTGGGACATCTCATCGTACCCCGAAGAACGTTCCCGTCGGACAAGCACTTGTTTTTCCCACCCGAAAGTGGATCGTAATTAATCCCCTTAAAGCTCTCTCTTCCCTGACGAAGCTTTCGACGCTCGGTTGCGCGCATTCCGCCCTGTCGTGAAGATTCCCTGGACAGCAACCATTGTGGGACTCCATGAGGTCCGGCAACCTGACTGAATACTCTCGAGCTCTGAGGAAGTTAACCTGAGGACCTGCAGAAGAGAACGAGGCGCTCTCCAAACACTGATCCCGACAACGGGAGTAGGTTTACACGGGATCCGTCCAATATCGATCGGAGAGTCGAGCGAGCGGTCAAGCCCTTCGGGCTTCTATCGATTCTGAGAAGCTATCCGACCATCAAGTCGGATCTCAACGAGAGACCGGGCGGAATGGTATCTGGCGTTATGCGGGAGAATAACAGCATCGCCGGCTCTGGAAACCAGACGGACGACAGCTGGTTTCCTCCGATAAGGAAGGACGACGAAAACTTGAGAGCGATGGGAGGGCATCGGCGGTTGGAGAATTTTCACTTCCCCTCTTCTCACTTCCATTCGCGCTTCCTCACTTCAGGGTACATCGTAATGTGTTGAAAGCACCTAGCCGCAATAAAATCGAGAGCTATCGATTGCGTGACCTGACTGCATTACGCCAAGCGGCAACGACGCAATGCACTCTTTTAGTACAAAGTATCTGGCCTTCAAAGCCTCCAGAACTTTTCTGCGAGAACAGTGCGAACTATCCTGGAAGCATCGGCTGGCCGCTGTATAAGAAGCACTTCTCGACAGCTTCCTCTCCCAGTCTGGTGTCATTGTGCGTAATTGCCTCACTTCTGTCCAGGCCTGCGTCGGAAAACTATCTGGTCGAGATCTGCTCTTTTTAACCCGATGAGTATTCTCGATTTCCAATGGATGATTGCAGAGTTTTTCCAGAAGTACTTCCGAGCACCTCTTCCTCTACAACCAAAACCGCTGTTCACTGTGTTTCAATTCGGGAAGTCGGTTCAGAGTCGTCGAAGTCGGGGAAGGCTTCATAACGAGAACCGTGAGGCCAAATAACGTCGAGTGGCGTACTGGGAAGGTGTGCACCCAGGAGCCCTAAAACCCGATATCCCTACTGCCCGGTATCCCTAAGAGCTCTTTTCGTAGAAACCCGGTATTCCTAATACTCAATATCCCCGAAAATCATTTGGGTTTTAGGGAGTAAATCGTCCGATGCTCTGAACGTGAGAGCATCAGACAGTAAATAGACGGATGCTCTCAAGTTTAGAGCACCAGACAATTCAGTCATCTATTGTGAATTGTGAACTATTCTTGTATGATAATGCCACGAGAGGCATATTTTGTGAATCAGCCGTGCGATTGGGTCCTCTCTAGGTTAGGTTAGTTTCCTGCTTCTGCTCTTGGCCCTTCAAGATCTCTACACCATTCTCAGGGCAATCGGGTTTTAGGAATACCGGGTTTAGGGATGGAATCTCGAGACAGCCCCACGACCAACAAGATCCAGCGCTCAAAACCCCGTCGCCGTACTTTCCTCAAGGAAACCCTTCCAGCCAGCTTAGATTGGGAGATCTCGCAATTTTGATTGGAAGGAGAGTTGAGTCTCACATTTGGGAGATGCGTTGTTCCTGGAGATATGTATTCCAGTCGGATCAGCGGCGGCGCCAGCCTTTTTTTGGGATGCTCGAGCTACCCCCAAAGCATCGAGGAGGGGAGAGGGGGGACCCATGCCTGTTTGAGTGAGACCCGAGGAGACTGCGCCGCAACATTATAATCGGTTATATCTTCATCGTAAGGGCAGTATCAAAGCAGCGATAACCCTTCGCTGATCTGAATCAATGTAAATAAGCGTGCCACTATGATGGGAAATCAACCTCTCTGTCCGGAACGTATGTCGCCCATCGTTCGATTATAACTCTGCGGTCTTTCTTTTCTGCAAACGCATCCACGACCTTTACTGGATCGTTGCTGAGATTATCTGTGAGGTCCTTCTGAATTGACAACACGGCCAAAGCAGACAGCCTTTCGTCCTTCATTGAACTCCGAAGGTATGATTCGATCCCTCGCAGCACACTGAAGCTTCTCTCACATGAAGCGCTCGTGACTGGTAAGGTTGACACCATCCTGAAGAACTTGATGCGATCATCGAATCCTTGTATGACAATCGAGATTTCCGGTCACGAAAAGCGGGCAAGCGCATAGAGGTTGCGCCAGGGCATTTCATCAACGTGAGCGTGCGCCCGTGTATATGTTCAAGAGGAGGTGTGCGCTCTGTTGACTGCCCGACTTACAAAAGACGTTTCGAAGCTCGCTGACGCGCTTGATATAATGGATTCCGATGCGAGAGCTCCTGGCCCCAGACAAGAAATTCCCCAGCAAGAGGTTGCCTAAACTTGGGACGCTGGGACGTCGCGGTGTCCACAATCTGGGAAGCTTGAGCTTCCCAAGCTTCCCGCTGGCGCCGCCGCTGAGTCGGATACCGACATTTCCCCCAATAAACCCGATGGGAAAAGTATGCCACGGGAGAAAACCCTCAACACACGAAAGCCTCTATCAGAAAATTTTCAGAAAATACCTGAGCTGACTCATTCGTAAAACTGAAAACTTCTTGGGGCCCATGGGGAAAATCGATTTCTGTGGATGAGTTGCACTCGACAGCAAACTTCCCTCTCGAGAACCGCTTCGGTGACCTTCTGGATCTTTCTGGTCCGAAATCTAGCAATTTTGACAGGAGGAAATTGATTCGACTCAAGTACATAGATAACCGCGGGTGCACGTCAACTGGGCCTCGACGTCAACTGGGCCCCGACGTCAACTGGGCCCCGACGTCAACTGGGCCCCGACGTTTTACTGGGCCTCGGTGTCAACTGGGACCCGGCGTCAACTGGTCCCCGGAACTAGAGAAGCACTATGGTCATTTTAGCGAGTCGAAAGCATCGCTCCTCTAGACCCGGGGCTTACTGGATGCCGGGGCCCAGTTGACGTGCACCCGATAACCGCAACCTTCCCCACATCATGAACCTAGATCCGCTGACCAGAATTCATGAGCTCCCTTACTTTGCGCGAATAGAGTTGACGCTTTCAAGGACGATGACTCAAGACGCAGAAAGAAACACAGAATGATGTCTTTCGTCCGGGAATGGAGGCGGAAAGAGTGCATTTCGCTTGCAATGTATTTTGGTAGTTTCGTGACAAATGTCATTCATTCCTTTGGGAGCTTCCGGATCGGACGTTCTGAGCGGCTGTCGGAGGGGTGGCGACTTCGGCGTGCGAGAAACAAGCCTCCGCAGACATTGCCGAAAACTGCGCCAAGTCGTTTGCATTCATCACCATCGAGGAGAAGCCCGGAGTTGATCGAGATAGATATCGCTAGATCGTAAATCGTCGAGTTTTGTGAATTCTTCTCGTCTATCCGAAGTCTCGTCGGTCAGCACGGTCTGAGTTCGACAAAGTCTAGGACGAATTTTTGAGTTGAGATATCTTCTGAGGAACTTGCTCGCTCACTGCCGCAGGTTGGCCATCACCATTCCGGTTCACTCCATCCTGTTCGTGACCTTGTGTATTTGTTCAAGAACATCCCAGCAGAGCCCGGAGGTTCGCTGCCGGCTCTGACGTCTGTCGGAGCGTGCTGCGCGGAGTGAAATCATGGCTCACGAGGCCGCATGGAACAGAGGAGGCAATCAACTTTGTTTTTGTTGACTAAACTCGCGGAGTAAAAACTGTGATCCGACCGGAGCGAGCTCCATGTTGACGCGGATGAGCGAGTGATCTCGAGATCTGTGCGAAGCTCCTATCTTATTTATCTTGCTCGTTCGCGCAAACGCCTTGTTGATCGCTGGATCATTCGGAGGATATGAGGAACGAGTCCATCAAACGTTCGCTGTCTCCGGGTAATCTTCCATCTTCCGCCCTTCTCGGTTTTACGACGAGTGTATCACCCGAATACAGAGAAGCTCCTCCACTCAAGGCGCTGAGAAAGGCGAGCTGTGAGTCAACCGGAAACGTAAGCTTGTGAATGAGTCATCTGATTGTGATTCGCAAAATTGAAGTCTGAGATCAGCTACGCTAAGCGTACGATACGTGATAGAACCTGTCTCGGCAAAGTATCCAGGCTTTCGGTTGGAAACACTGTACACCCTTCATGAGAAATGATCGGAGTGAAGCTCAAGCTGATATCAGCGCCCACGAAGGAATCCTCATATTTCGACCATTGCATCATTTGAGATGCTTCGCAAGACTAGTCGGAATCCATTGTTTATGAGCAGAGAAACTACACCACAACGCTGATGAGTGCACCCCGAAAAATCGCCTGGTTTCACCTCTGGATGGCTGCATCGTGTGACAATTTTGTTGTTTATTCATCTGCGAATGCAAAACTATTCCTGCCAGATGCTAATACAATCTAGCATGCATCTGTTGTGCATCACCGCGTTTGCGTGCAATGTCATCTGCCATGATTCCCATGCTGTGGAAACACACTCCAAAAGATGAACAGGCGTTCGCCCTCCGTGCCGAGCGAACCAGATTCACGTCATGTAATGATTCCGTTTGCCGCCTGCTTCCTCCCCACTCCAGCTTTCCCCGGAGTGGGATCGTTCACGCCGAGGAGACTTTGGATCAGAACTGCGAGGCTCAATGTACACTCCCATTCTTTCTTGACGTCCCCTTTTATCAAGAATAAAAGCGTTTTGTATTGTATTGTACTTCTTTGACGAATCATCCAGCTCGGCGCAATACAGTGAGCCTCCGTTTCACGCGGTTCGATTCACGTGTTTTCGTCCCGGGTAGACCCGGGTTGGATTGGGAGAAATTAGTGGGTGAGTCACCCGAGGATCATCCCAAGGAGCAAAATCATCCCAAAAAATATAAAAACGACATCTCGAGCATTGGGCGATGTCCCTCTTGCGCGATCGAGTTCGAGTTGCAATCGAGTTCGATCCGGGGAATATGATCTCGCAGAGCCCACATGCCCAAGTTGGCCTGGCCTTTGACGCCTGGGGCGGGGAGCAGGCGCTGGGCTGGCTGACACGCAACGAGGGGTTCCGTGGCACCCATCTGGAGGCTTTCGTATTCCTCGCGTGTCTCGCTTGCCAGTCCTGGAAATCAATGCAGTGGTTTTCAAAATGGAGGCTCGCCGATGCTGGGCTCCGGAAGCTAGTTGAAGCTTATCGTTCTACGGGGCTCACTTCTGAAGCACCTGTCCTCGTTGATGTCTAACAAGTAAACATGTGTTTTGTCAAAAAATAATCGCCGGTCGCGCTATGATGGATGGAAAGGCCTTGGTCCAAGAAGTCATACGCGCCATAGCTAGCCAGCTATCAGGCCCTTCTTGATAGTTAAAAGGGTCAAAAACTTCAGGAGAGACCTGGAATGAGCAATTTTCAAATGCATGCCTTTTCGCTCTCGACGGAGGTAGCGAGCTGATTCTTCCACCATTTTCAAGCGAATTTTGTCCTCTTTCAGATGTTTTTTTGTTTGATGAACCTTCCACGATGAATACTCGCTCCTCTAGAGCAGTGGTTCTCAACCTGGGGGCGCGCCCCCTGGGGGCGTGGTGGTATCCTGCGCCCCACTGAAGTCCATGGGAAGGGGCTACAGGAGGCGTTGTGTTCCATAGAGCTCTATGTTAGGCCGGAAATGGGGGGGCGCGGGTCGAAAAGGTTGAGAGCCCACTGCTCTGACGCTATGATCGTCGGCTCGGACTTCAATGTCTGGCAACGGGACCAAATTCGTTGCCATATATCAGTTCAGCGCCCCACGTTTCAAGAACCTGATCCGCTACGTATTCTGCAAGTCTGGATACACGGAAATCTAGCCTGGGCCCTAATCTCTCCTCACGAGCATTGCTTCGACTCGATCAAATCAGACGACTGCTCCGTGGCAAGCTGTGCTAACTTGGCTTTTGTGGAGTGCCCACATTGCGACGAGACCTTCTGTGCAGGTCATGCCATTTTCATTGAAGCGCACATTGATTGTGTCCAGTAAAATAAATCACGGGCTCGATGCAATAACGTTTTCAATTGGGATTTTCATGTTTTTTTTTTTGGATTTTCAAAGTGCTCTAGACCAGTGGTTCTCAACCTTTTTCGACCCGCGCCCCTCCATTTCCGGCCTAGCAGAGAGCTCTATGGAGCACAACGCCCCCTGTGGACCCCTTCCCATGGACCTCAGTAGGGCGCAGGAAACCACGACGCCCCCCAGAGGGCGCGCCCCCCGGTTGAGAACCACTGCTCTAGAGAAGCGAGTATTCATTTGAGAAGGTTCATCAAGAAACCGTCTGAAAGAGGGAAAGAGGAAATTCTCTTGAAAATGGTGAAAGAATCAGCTCGCTAGCCCCGTCAAGAGCGAAATGGCATGCATTTGGAAATTGCTCATTCCAGGTCTCTCCTAGAGTTTTTGACCATTTGAATCATCACGAAGGGCCTGATAGCCGGCTAGCTATGGCGCGTATTACTCCTTGAACCGAGGCCTTCCCATCCATCATGGCGGGACTGGAAACTGTTTTCTGACAAAACATATGTTTACTTGTAAGGTGACGTACTGTGTTTCACTGAGGCCAATCGTCCCAAAGAAGGAGACCCAAAAAATATCGGCAAAAGGTTCCGTAAATTTCTGGAAGCGCCTTTCTGGTATGATGGATCCTTCCGGAATAGCCCGCTCGGATGATGTCCTTCACGGATATGAGGCCCGAGGCTCCGGGTCGATGACCATGATGTATGTAGCTGAGGCATGAGGATCATTTTGCCTCGTTGACTGGGCCAGGTGTTCGCTCATGCCTACTCGGAAGGCTCAGGAGCTCTCGGTGATTATTTGCTGAGGAGGGCAAATGGAGTGAAAGGAGCACGAGGGAGCGTTCGATCGAACTGTTCCTTTAGGCTCCAGAGGTAATGGATCTTCAACATAGTCAGGTCACAACCATATATGACTCGTTAGGCCGAAACGGATCAAGGAGGAACACCTGCGAGGTACCTATACTTGCCTCGTCATTATCAATGGTAGCAACGACCATATAACGGAAAGACCAGAAAGTCGAGGAAGAACGACCATAACGTGGTCGACAAAGTCGAGGACGCTTCGCCCAGGACACTTGGCAGCAGTCACCAAGACAGTGAGAATGAATCCTGGTGAGCTTCCGATAATGCACGTGTCAACCACCTGTGGCTCCAACAGAACTCTAAGCCGGCGCCGCCGTAGCTGGGTGTGGTCCGACTCCTGATGTTATGCCGACTGAGCTTATAACTCAGCCAACCCAAGGAAGTATCGGTGGTCACGAGCAAAATCAGAACCTGTGGCCTCAAGGGTTAGTGAAACCAGAACTGGCAAGGCGCCATTGTTGTCTCTTGTCAGAATTCCTCTTCCGCTTCAACAAACCAACATTATGAACCTTCGATTCAATACTCGTCTAGGTTCCATAAACCGTAGTAGACGTTGTTCAGACGTCAGACAATGGAAACGAGCGTTCGCGGGACTGAAGTCGCCGATTGAGACACTTCAGAATAACGTCAAGCCAACAAAAACGTCGTCGTTCCCCGCGCTTTTCATTATCTGCCGATTGCACTTGATAACTTCTGACTCGGACGCCGGGACCTTTGGGACGCCCACGCGTGAGCCTATGAGAACTCTTGCCGATGGTTTGAGATCTTCTCATTTCCTAGTCGAATATACCTTCCGGAAGGGCAGAAACCCAGTGAATAAAAATGGTGTACGTCGGCTCGAACATGAGTCATCCTTCATGAGTCGACGAAATAGCTCTGGAGAGAGAACTCAGTTGATGATTTGCTCAGGAGTCTCGCCAGAAAGGTTGAATTTTCAAGGCAACGCAATCGACCAAACCGCGATGTCGTCTACCCGACACGACCCTTTCGACGAGGACGAAAGTTTCATTCGAATGCTGCTTGGAGGGGCCTCTTGAACGCAGTCATATATGCAGCTTCATCGACAAGAAGGCTTGTGGGTGCGCGCAACTCTAATTCCTCTACGCGCAATTCGTTTCTCGTTTCGACGAATTCGAAATCAGAGTCGACGAGATCGGCGTAGCGTGGGCGTTCCTCCCTCATGACACCAAAAGTTGGTAACATTCGAAGCACGTATAGAAACTTATGAGAACCGTGTATCTCTCGGCGATCGCAGCAAATCGGCAGCCCGGTTCAACTGTACTCCAGAAAGAAAACTTGCCACTTTGGTTCGCTCGGACTCAATGAGAGAAGCTGTATTCTCGGAGACAATACCGTGAAACACGCGCGTATTTCCCGGCCTCCCGAAGAAGGATAACATTCGAAATTGGCCCACATCCGGACGAGTTATGACTCTCGGAAGCAACTCTCAAGCCTGAGGTCGTTTTTTCGAGAGCTCTTTGAAATGCTACAAACAGCCGAACAACCAATAGAACCCCAACGCAGACCCTGCTGCGTTTTTTGCTGACCCGAATACAACTCGCATGACTAGATTTGAGTAGAGTGATCATAACTGAAGCTTCCTTCGTGAACTCGCGTTCATTCCGAGGCTGGTCCATGGAGTTATGGCGGGACCCATTTCCAAGACGCCGCGCCGCATCTTTGACGAAATTCGACGCATTGCGACAGCAAGCTATGTACTGGCAGAGTATTTCGAAAATCACGACAGCCTTAAGAACTCGATGAAGAAACCAAGCCCCGCGACAGTCATCTCGGCCGAATTCCTCTCTCCGTTGAGAACTCGATCGCATTCACCTGATATAGGGGGTCTCCGCGGAAATTTTCGTGGTTGAATACTGAATCATTTTTGGTGGGACATGGCCGTCTATTTTTCAACCCCCTCCTGCCGTGCCCGTCGATCGGAAGCTGCCCGTCTGATTTT